>CALSCO010000717.1:0-20407 GCA_943704415.1 Parvularia atlantis | reverse complement strand
GCATCCCCCTCTGACCGCTTTCTCGCTCTCCTTCCTCTCTCCTGGCCGCGCGCCCGCGCGTCCACGGCCCGCACCGCCGCCCGCCGCCGGATCACGCACGCCGCACCGCAAGCCACACGCTGCGCATCAGCAGTGCGTGTCACACGCGCGCGCGCGCCCGCGCTCGTGAAGGGCCCCCGGCCACTGCTTACGTGCGCGCGTGGTCGCCGGGGGCGCAGTCGTCGGCGCTGAGGGGCTGTACAAGCGCGACCTGCTCGCGCTGCCCGACCCGTTCGCGATCGTCACGGTCGACGGCGAGCAGACCAAAACGACGGAGACCGCGCGCAAGACGCTCTCGCCGTACTGGGGCGAGGACTTTGAGCTGTGCGCGCACCCCTCCCGCGCCATCTCGCGCGCTCAACACGGCACGGGCACGCACAGCTCCGTCTACCCCACAAGCATGATCGCCGTGCAGATATTCGACCAGAAGAAGTTCAAGCGGAAGGGCCAGGGCTTCCTCGGCGTCGTCAACATCCAGCTCGGCACGCAGTTTGTCCTCGCGCCCGGGAAAAGCGGTGCGTCCGCGCACGCGCGCTGTGTGCGACTCGCGCAGCGACGTCACTCACGATCGGGGCGGTGCGCCGCGCGCAGAGGAGATGCACCTCGACATCCAGCAGGGCTCGGCGTCGCGCGAGGCCGTCTCGGGCACGCTCACCGTCATCCTCGCGACCGACCGCGCCGCCGCTGAGTCGTCGGCCGCCGCGGCGAGCAGCAGCGCCGCCGCGTCGTCCATCGCGAGCACGCGCGCGGGCATGGCGCAGCTCAGCCTCTCGCCGCAATCCTCCAGCAGCGCCCTCCCGCAGCCCGTGCCCCTGCCGGCCCTCGCAGCCGTCGCGGCGTCGAATCGCAACTCGGCCGGCTCGAACGGCGTCGCCGCCAGCCCGAACCGCACTGGCAGCGGCGCCAGTAACTCCAGCTATATCCAGGTCAACGGCTCGGGCCCAGGCTCGTCCTCGCCGTCGCCCTCGCCGGCCCAGCTCAACCAGGGCCCGTCCACGCTGCCGCCGCTGCCCGAGGGGTGCGACGCCTGCCTCCCGTGCGCCACGCACGCCAGCTCACGCCCACGCTCGCAGGTGGGAGGAGCGCCGCGACCGCAACGGCCGCGTGTACTACGCCAACCACATCACGCGCACGACGACCTGGGTCCGCCCCGGGTGCGCCCCGTGCTTTGTCTGCGCCGGTGACAGCACGTGCTCACTGCTCGCGCGCGGCGCAGTAACGAGAACGAGCGGCGGCAGACGATGGAGCGTGAGCAGCAGCTGTACCAGAACCGCCACCTGTACTCGTCCAGCACCGCGGGCATGGCGCAGCCGCAGCAGGCGCAGCAGCAGCCGCCGCCGCAGCAGCAGCAGCAGACGGTGACGGTGCGTGGCGCCTCGCAGCGCGCGCGGGGATACTCGACTGACATGAGCGCACGCTGCATCGGCCAGACGCCCGGCAGCCTTCCGCCGCTCCCGTCCGGCTGGGGTGCGTCCCGCGCGAACTCTGCGTGGAAGCAGCTCACACGCGCGTGCACAATACGCAGAGCAACGCGCGACGCCCGAGGGCCGCGTCTACTTTGTCAACCACAACAGCCGCACGACCAGCTGGAACGACCCGCGCACCGGGCGGCCCGTGCCGTTCACACCGCAGGCACCGCCGTCCGCGTCGGCCGCGCCCGCGCCCGCGCCCGTGCGCCCCGCTGTCGCCGTCAACTACGCCGGCCGGCCGGCACAGTGCGTCTCGTGCTGCCGTTGCCGCGGCGCGCTCGCCACTCACGCACGAGCGCGACGCCAGGCCCGGCCTCGTCCGCCCCGAGCTCGGCCCACTGCCGTCGGGCTGGGAGATGCGCTACAACCAGTCTGGGCGGGCGTACTTTGTAGACCACAACACGCGCACGACGCAGTGGGAGGGTGCGCTGCGCCGGACTTGCTGCGCCGTGCGAGACTGATGCCGCGTGCGCACACGCAGACCCGCGCCTGCCGACGGTCGTCACGTGCGTCTGTCGCGCACACATACGGCCGCGCCGCTGACCCACACGCGCGCCACGCCTCGACATCGCAGCGACCCCGACGTGCCCATGTACAAGCGCGACTTCCAGGAGAAGCTGCGCAAGTTCCGCGAGCAACCGCAGCTACGCACCGTCGCCGTGCGTCCACCGCGTGCCAGTCAGAGCCGCCTCGCTCACACCGACCGCCGCCGACCGACCGCGCAGGGCCAGCCGACCGTGCTCAACATGACGCGCCAGAACCTGTTTGAGCAGTCGTACCAGCAGGTAATGAAGTTCAAGCCGGACGACCTCAAGAAGCGCATCTACATCAAGTTTGCGGGCGAGGACGGCCTCGACTACGGCGGCGTGTCGCGCGAGTGGTTCTTCCTGCTCTCGCACGAGATGTTCAACCCGGTCTACTGGTGCGTACTCGGTGGCGAGCTGGGTGCACGCGCTGACCTTGGGTGCGCCCGCGGGCCAGCCTGTTTGAGTACTCGGCGCACGACAACTACACGCTGCAGGTGCACGGCGCAGCAACGTGCCGCGAGCGCGTGCTGAACGGAGCACGTGCGCTCGCGTTCAGATCAACCCGCACTCGAGCGTCAACCCCGAGCACCTCAACTACTTCCACTTTATCGGGCGCGTTGTCGGCATGGCCATCTTCCACCAGAAATTCCTGGACGGTGCGTCGCGTGCGCGCACGAGCATGCGCACTGGGCTGACCGCGCCACAGCCTTCTTCATCGGGCCGATGTACAAGATGATCCTCAACAAGCCGATCGGCATTAGCGACCTCGAGAGCGTCGACGCCGACTTTCACAAGAGCCTCACGTGGATGCTGTGCGTTGCGCCACGCGTCGTCGCTGCGGCAGCACGCTCACGCCTCGCCGCACGCGCAGCGAGAACGACATCACCGACGTGCTTGACATGACCTTCTCGGCCGACGAGGAGGAGTTTGGCAAGGTCACGACGCACGACCTCATCCCGAACGGGCGCAACATCGCCGTGACCGAGGAAAACAAGAAGGAGTACGCCCGGTGCGTCAGCGTTGACGTGCGCATTGCAACGCGTGGCAGCGTGCTGACGGGGAGCGCGCGCAGGCTCGTGTGCTCGTTCCGCGTCGAGCGCCGCATCTCGGACCAGCTGAGGGCGTTCAAGCGCGGCCTGTTTGAGATCGTGCCCGAGAACCTGCTGTCGATCTTTGACGAGCGCGAGCTGGAGGTGCGTTGTCGCTATGCGCGTGCGGCGAGTGGCGCGGCTGACCCGCGGTGCGGTGCCAGCTGCTCATCGGCGGCATCGCTGACATTGACGTTGAGGACTGGCGCAAAAACACGGTCTACCGCAACTACAAGGAGACGGATCAGGTGATCCTGTGGTTCTGGCAGGTGCGCACTCGTGTCTGCGCGTGCGCGGCTGCCGCTGCCGCGCTCACCCACCGCCGCCGCGCAGTTTGTCGGCACACTCGACTCGGAGAAGAAGACACGCCTGCTGCAGTTTGCCACGGGCACGTCGCGTGTGCCTGTGAACGGGTTCCGCGAGCTGCACGGTGCGCCGCGCGAGGCTGCCGCTCTCACGTTTGCTAAGCGTGCGTCGCGTACAGGCAGCGACGGGCCGCGCAAGTTCTGCATCGACCGGGCCAGCGATGCGAGCAAGCTGCCGATGGCGCACACGTGCTTCAACCGGATCGACATCCCCGTGCGTGGCGTCCGGTGCGGTCTGCGCGGCGGCCGCCCTGATCGCTCATGCACACAGCCGTATCCGAGCTACGACGTGCTCGCGCAGAAGCTGTCGATCGCGATCGAGGAGACTATGGGCTTCGGCGCCGAGTAAGGAGGGCTGCGCGCGCACTCACTCACACGTTGTTCTTGTCTGCGTCCTTGTGCTCTCTTTGCCTCCCCCGTCATGTGTAGCGGTCCACGCGCCCTCCATACCTTGCTGCTTCACACATCATGGCCTGTCGTCGGCGGTGCGGCCGATGCTGCCTTAGCCTCCCGTTCGCGCCGGTCGTGCTCGAGCAGCGGCTGGAAGATGTACATGCCCGAGACGACTGAGGTGTGCGCGCGGCTGTGAGGTGCGCGCCCCCCGTGCGGGCTCGTCTGCGCGCACGCACCGCCGACCACCACGGCCATCGCGACGAGGCCCAGTCCCTGCCGCATCCTGCCCGCACGCAACCGTCAGTCAGTCCTCGGCAGCGCCGGTGTCGCTCATACTCGACCGCCCGCGCCGTCCCGAACAGCCCGCGACCCCTCCTTGCGAATGCGGCCCCCGTGCGCCCCGCCCGCGCATACAGACGCGCGCAAGGCACTGAGACGGCTGCGCCGCAGGCTGCGCGACAAGCTGCTGCTGATCGTCGCCGTCTTCCTGCCCCGTGCGTGTCCCGCCTGCCCCATCGGCATCGCAGCGCGCGCTGACGCGCATCCCGCCGCACGCGCCACCCGCGAACAGCGCTGGCCGTGGGCGTGCGGCGTGCGTTCGCAGCTGGTCGGCCCGCCCAGTGCCCTGACCGTCCAACCCGGCGCGCGCGCAGTCGGCCCCGGCTCGCTCCAGTTCGTCGTGAACGTCGTGCTGACCCTACTGCGTGCGTGTGCCGCCACCGATGCATGCACCCGCGCTGACCCCGCACCCGCACCCGCACCCGCACCCGCGCGCGCACCCGCACCCGCACCCGCACCCGCGCGCGCAGTCTGGTTCCCTGGAGTGGTGCGCCGCACACAGCGCCGATCGGCCAACGAACTGAAACCGCGTGTACCGACGCCAGCTCCACGCGTGGTTCCTGCTCATCACCTTTCGCGGTGTCGACCTGCCCCAAATCGCCACCATCGAGCAGTCCGAGCCCGCCGGGTGCATCTCGCAGGACCCCTAGCTTTGGCCGTGCACACACAAACAGCAAGCTCACAGGCAGGGTCAGCTCAGGCGGCGATGTGGACTCGGAGGCGCTCAGCAAAGCACGGCAAAAACAACGCGAGCTGGTCCCTGCCCACGAAAAGCATGCCGCGACGTTGGCGGCCCGCCCGGCGCGATCAGCTTGCCCAGCGGATCGTTCATGTTGCGCAGCGTAAGTCGGTGCAGCGTGACGAAGACGAGCACCACGTCGTCACAGGGCAGGCCGTCCACAAGCATCGCCGCAACTGGTTCGATGAAATCAGACGAGATCAGGGACGGGCTGAACGGCTTGCCAGTGTCAAGCACTTTCGGTTTTCCAGGGCGTGGATCTTCGCCGCCTTTTGCTTGAATAATGAACGAAATACGATTGCGGCCATCACGCTCCACGTTTAGGCCGCAACGCAGTCTGAGGTCCAGCGCCGTAGCACCCTTCTTGGACATGACAACTTGTCCAGGCTCTATCTCGTGCAGCTCATCGTCGTCCCTGCACGAAGCACTGCGCGCGCGTGTGAGCTGCCGGCACCGAAATTGACCGCTTGCACACACGTGTGCTTCGACGACGTGCCGGCAGAGGCGCTGGGCGTTGTGGACGACATCGCGAGCAGCGAGCAGAACTCGGACGGCGAGGCAAAAGAGCCAGAAAATGGCCATGCCAAATCGCCCGGCAACAGGAGATTGGTCGCTCCTTTTTCGGGGGGACGGTCAGGACGAGAGCTTGCACTGGCTGCGGCTGACACTCGCGTCACTTCCCAGCGACCTGCCTCTTCTTCCTCCTCCTCACTTTCGTCGCCGCCGCCGCTGCCAGCCACCGCCGCGCCGCCAGCCACCATGCTCCAGACGATCCTCTTGCTCATCGTGGCCATCCTCCTGCCGCGTGCGTCCCCCGGGCGTTGGCCGCCAGTGACCGCGCGCGTCGCTCACGCCTGATCACGCGCGCACAGCGCTGGCCGTGGGCATCCGTCGCGGCTGCGGCGTCTCGCTGCTGATCAACATCCTCCTGACACTCCTCGGCTGGCTGCCGGGCGTGGTGCGCACACTGCCACAGTACTGGCCGGTCTCACGCGTGCGTGCGCGTGTCCACAGATTCACGCGTGGTTCGTCATCCTCTCGTCGCCCGCGGTCGCGACCTGAGCGCGCACCCGGGCCGTCGCCGGATGTCGTGTGTGCACCGTTATGTATGTCGTGCCTGTTGTACACGTGCGGCGTTATTGTGTCATTCGAACCCACTCGACGCGGACGGGCGCGCCACGACGGCGCGGAGGGGCGACGGCCCGGGCGAGACGACGATGCCAGTTTTGAGGAACGCGACGAGATCCTGCGACGTCTGCTCGATGTGCAGCGCACTCAGCGCGTTGTCGCCCTCACCGAAAAACATCTTGATCATCTGTGCGTGCGCGTGCCGGGCGCGTGAGCCATCGCCACGCCATGCGCAGCCGACGCACGTCCACACAGCGCACGACGTAAGTCGCGAGCAGCGGGTCCTGCTGCACCGCGCCGCGGAAGGCGTCGTCGTGCACGGCGCTCGAGAGGTGCTCGATCACGGCCTCAAACACCTTGAGCTGCATCGTCATAAACACGCTGCACACACGTCAGCGCGCACGGTAAGCAAGCACACGCCGGCAGAGCGCAGCCGGGCCAGAGCGCACCGGTCATACAGCACAAGAGCCGACGCCTCCACAAACAGGCCCGTGCGCGTCACGAGCGGGTTCACGGCCTTGGCCAGCTCGGTCTCGACGTCGACAATGTCGCTACGTCGGGGCGCGCGCACCCCCCACACTCAACCTGCGCTGCGCAGGGCAAGCGCACAGACGCACGTCCGCAGGTTGCTGCTGTTGGCCCCAGGCTCGAGCTTCATGCCGTAGCGCAGCCGCTGCAGCGCGCCCACGAGGTCCGTCACGTCCTTGACAATGTGCTCGCGCAGCGGCCGCATCGTGCGCTGCACGAGCCGGTCGAGCACCTCGCGCAAGCTCGAATCGCACGTGCGGAAGAGCTGAGGGCACGTTGAGCAGACGGCGTGGCACCGCCGACGAGCGCGCACCTGCTCGATCGGGTAGTCGGACGGCAGGTAGTCGGCACGCAGCTCCGGCTCGGTCTGCTTGAGCTGCAGATCCAACAGTGCCATCGTTGAGCCCTCGAGCTTTTCCAGCCAGCGCTGGCACAGGCCGATGTTGTTCAGGAGCACGCACAGCTGCGCGGCGTGGGCATCAGGCGTGTGACGCGCGCGCACGCGCCGTAGCGTCTTCACCTTGCGGTCCACCTGCCCGCTGGCCAACTTGCGGTCGACGTTGGCCGAGCTGGACCCGTCTTTGCCCGAGCGCGCCCACATCGGCCGCCACGACGTCGTCTGGGCAGCGCGACGCATAATTCAGCCGTCCAGCGCACCACGGCTGCACCCATTTGCGCGCTCACCTTCTCCACGGTCTCGAGCGTGCGGTGCTTGAGCGCAAAGTCGAGCGTGCGCACGCCCAGCAGGCTCACCTCGGCGCTGACGGTCTGTCCGCATGTGTGCCGTCAGCCGCCAGCCGCTGCTGCGCACGGGTCACCCACGCACCTCGCTGAAGCGCGTAAGCACGTCGCTGGCCGTCTCAGGCTTGGCCCAGACAAAGTTGTGCAACAGCCCGAGCACGGCCTCGAGCCAGTAAAACAGCTCGACGACGTTATCGCTGTGCAGGCGCGACTGCGACGTCATTGTCCACTGCGACAAGCGCGCGCGAGCGTGTGAGCGATCGCCACATCAGCGTGCAGAGCTGCCGCCGCACCACGTCCATCCCGCCCACCTGGACGTAGTCGTGCACGTGCGTGTTGAGCATCGCGAGCCACTTGTTGAGCGACGGCTTGTACCAGCGGTCGAGCGGGAACGGCTCAATGATGCTCCTACGCGCGCCGACTTGAGCCACGGCGGCAGGGCGTGCACCTCAGCGCACCGGTCAAGGTTGGCGCCGAAGCGGTCGTTCAGCCGCTTGAGCGCGCGGTACCCGCGGAACCACACGACCGAGTGCGTGTAGGCAAACTCGTACTCGGGCAGGAACGCCTCAGTCACCTGCGTCAAGCCCTGGAACAGCACGGTCGACGACAGCGGCAAGACGGGGCTGGCGCGCGCGCGCGATCGCAGCGTGAGACGCGTACGGGCGCGCAGGCCCGCGCGCACATTGGGAAGGCGTCCGTGTAGAAGCGCTCGTCGGCCACAAGCTCCGGCAGCAAAAACTCGGCCATGATCTTGATCGCATCGGCGCGGCCGAACGAGCGCTGCTCCTCCGTCAGGCCCTCCATCATGCGCAGCATGTAGGCGCCGTTGGCCTGCCGCGCCGCGTGAGCCTGCCGCGGCTGCCGCACGACATACGTGTGCGCGCACGCGGATGCAGTCGCGCAGCAGGTCCTGGAAGCTCAGGCTTGTGTGCACGTCGCCGTCGAGGATCTGCTGCAGCAGGACGACCTGACGCAGCAGGCTGATCGCGTTCTTGCACACGGTCATCGGCTGCGTTGTCGGGAAGCACTCGCGGTACTTTTCCAGCCGGTTGATCAGGTGGCTGCGCAGCTGCTCGATCGATCGCCCGAGCATGTTGCGCTGGCGTGCGTGGCGACGCACGTCAGCGTCGTCATGCGGCGCGGCAATCGAGCGGGACCCACCTCGACCGTGTTGATCATGTGCCGCTCGCCGTTGAGCGCCTTCACGAGCCGGTCCGACGCCGCAAGGACGACTGGCACCTCGAGCTCGCCCGTGTCGACCAGCTTCTCGCACATGATTTCAAAGTCGCTAGCGTGCGTGCGTGCGCGTGGACCGTCAAAGCCGTGCACGGGCCCGGCTGCATACACGCACGCAATCAGCCGGAACGTCAGGCGCACGCCGTAGCGCTGGCCGTAGCGCTCGATCAGCTCGCTCACGGACGCGGACGGGAACGGCACGCCCGTGAGGCCCTGGTGGATGTCGCTGTCCATCGCCCGCCGCGCGAGGTACTGGTACACGGCTGTGCGCACAGCGAATCAGCCGGGCCCACTGAGTGCGCCTCGGCCGCACTGTAGTGGTCGGTAATCGCGTAAAAGTTGTCCTATGTGCGACTGGTCAGGGCCGAGCATGCGGGCAGACGTCCGGGCGTCACCTTCTGCCACTTGAAGACGATGCGCACGACGAGCGGCGTGAGCTGCGCGGGCGACCAGCGCTGCTCGAGCGGCAGGGCGGCGACAATGACGCCCTCGCGCTGTTGCGCCAGCTGCGACATCGGCAGCGAGATCACGCCGACGACCTCGTGCGACGGCACTGCGTACGCCAGCACGCGTCAGCGCAGCGGCCTGCACACAAGAGCCGTCACATTGCACGCCCGGTCGGACCAGCGACGTCGTGTGCAGGTGCGCAAAGCTGATGCCGTCATAGCTGACGAGCTCGAGGCGGATGTGCGACGCGGCGTGCGTGACGTGGCTGTACCGTGCGCATCAGAGCCGTGTCCAGTCGAGCAGTCACGAGCGCACATGACACCGTCGACGTCGTTCCATGGAAAGTCGGCCGCGTCTTTGAGGCCGAACGAGCTCGCCAAGGCTGCGTGCGTCGCGGTGAGCGATGCCCAGCGCGCGCGCGCACGTGCAGGCCGCACTCTCGCACGCGGCCTCGCCCACGCCTAGCACTGTCAGGCGCGACCGCGTCAGGGAGGCGCACAAGTCTACAGCACCACGTACCTTCGATGTGCAGCCGCCCGACAAAACTCGCCTCGCGCTGCGTCCGCGGCACGGTCATGCACGGCCCTAAGCATGCCGACACGCACGCCAGCGCACCCTTGCGAGCAGCGCGCGGCGCGTGTTGCTCATGCTGGCTTGGTCCTTGGCGCTGAGCGTCGACGTGCGCTGCGCCACCTCGATCAGCTCGCGCTGCACCCAGGCGAGGTAGCCAGCGGCGGTCTGCATGCGCACGCGTTGTGAGCAAGCACAGGTACACAGAGCAGCATGCATGCACACCGGGAACGAGTCGGCCGCGTACACTGGATGCGCCGACAGCGCAGCGACGCGCAGGCTGAAGTCAAACAGGAGCAGCTGCGCGCCGCCTGTTGGCAAACGCGCTGCACCGGCCCGCGGCACCGCACCTCCTCGTTCGACGCGCGCTTGCGCTCGTGCGCGATGATGCGCTTGTTCGTCTCGGGCTCGATCTGGAACACCTGCGACGACGGCATCAGTCTCGTGCGCACGCGTGTGGCCCGCACCGACCTTTTGCAGTGTGTTCAGCAGCTCCCACTCCTTGTACGTCTTGGCGAGCGACGTGCGCAGGTTGCCTGCCACGTGCGCCTGCGGTGTGAGGCAGACACAGCCGGCGTCCGTGCACCGCGCACCGGCCGCGATGCCGAGCTCGGCCATGTCCTGCGCCATCTTTTTCGCGAGGAACTGCGGGCTCTCGTGCAGCGCCGGGGCCGTGCTCGGCGGCGAGGCGGTGACGGGGGTGTGCAGGTTGATCGACGACGACCCGGTCGTCATCGCCATCGACAGCGCCTCGCGTAGCGCGTCCTCCACATCTGCCTCGCGCAGCTGGCGCGAGGAGCTCGCCGCGCCCACGTCTGCGAGCTCGTTGCTGGGCGACGGTGGCGACGGCGGGTCGCCTGCGCATGCGTGAGCACCGCATTGTCGCGCGGCCAGCGCGTGCGGCGAGCGGCGCACCCGCCATGTGCACCAGCTCCCATGACTCGCTGCGTGGCATGCCCGGGAGCGCGTCTGCGTGTGCGGCGGTCTGGTGGCGCAGGTCGTCGAGCGCGATGTCGTACGGGCTGGTGGCGCCGTCGCCGCGGCCGAGCACGATGCGCGGCAGCTCGTGCGCCTCGTCGTCGGTGGCCGAGACCGGGTCGGGTGTCGACGCAGTCGAGACGAGGATGCCCGGCACTACCGGAAAGGCGAGCGGCTGCAGCCGGCGCGTCAGCGTGAAGCTGTCATCGCCCTCCGTGGACGACAGCGACGTGGTGCTCAGCAGGCGCCGGCTGCGCGCACTTGGCCGCCGCTCGCCCGACGGCTCGGCAGCAGCAGCGGATGCGGCGCCGGGGCTGGCAGGCAGCTCGCCGAGCATGACGTCGCTGCCCGTGTGCAGCCAGTCATGCCAGCGCTTGCGCGAGGCCTCGAGCACCGAGATGTTGGGCGAGGGGTCGAGCGGCTGCAAGACCGCGGCGACGACGTAGTGGTACACGCGCTCCTCCTGCCGCGCGCGAGGGGCGAGCATCGGCTGTCTGCGCCCGCGTGCGAGCAGGCAAGCACGCACCGAGGGCGAGGGGCGCACGTAGACGGGCTTCTCAACCTGGCTGCGAAAGAACATGCTCGTGCGCGCGGTGACCTTCTTGCGGATCGAGACGTGGTCGATGCCGAGCTGGTCGACGATGATGTCGGCCTTGACCGCGCGGCTCTCGAGCTTGCGCAGGAAGCGCTCGTAGTTGTCAGCTTTCTGCGCGTGCGGGTCCTGCCGTCAGCCGAAGCGCGATCCGCACAAGTGCGCGTGCGCGCTTTGTCCGTTGACTTGGTCACAAACAGCGCCAGCGCCGACGTCTGCACGGCCCCGTCGCCCGCCGCCGCCGCGGCCGCCGCTGCCGCCGCCGTCGTGCTCACGGTCGAGGCCGCGGCGATCGATGACGCCGACGTGCTGCCGCCGCCGATCGCACCCGAGCTGCCCATCCCCGACGACGCCGCGCTCACGGCTGCCGCCGCCGACGCCGTGGCCGCCGCAATGTCTCGCGCGGCCGCCGCGGTCACTGCCGCTTCATGGTGTTCGCGGTCGCTGGCGGCGCGCCTCAACCCGCGGCGCAGCCGCGCAGCCGCCACGCACCGCTTAAACAGGTCCGGCGGGAACGCCTGCGGCCGCGGGAACGCGCGGCGCTGGCGGTAGTCGTGCTGCAGCCCGCCGGCGCTGCGGCGGAACGGAGCGCGGTTAAGCCACGGCACGGCCGCCACGCTGGACGCCGCGCGATACCACACCGCTTGCGAGGCAGCATGCCCGTGCGCGAGCCACGTGAAATTCCGCGCGACTGGGCCCGGGCCAGTGAGCATGGCCGATGCAACGCCAGAGCCCGGCGGCTCGGGCATTGCCCAGTGCACACCGGACGAGCTGCTGCGACTGATGTCGCAGATCGCGGGCTACGTGTCGATCGTGTGCTGGATCATCGTCGGCTTCCCGTGCGTCGCGGCGCGCGCTGATGCGCGAGCCGGCTGACGCGCCGTGAGCGAGCAGCCAGATAGTCGAGAACTACCGCAACAAGAGCGGCGAGAGCCTGAGCGTGTACTTCCTCTTCGTGTGGCTCGCAGGCGACTCGTGCAGCATGGTCGGCGCGCTGCTCAACCGGCTGCCGCTGCCCATGGTGCGCCTGCCCGCGCGCCGACGCCGATGACGCGCACCGACACAATCGCGCGCGCGCGCGCGCACAGATCCTCATCAACGTGTGGTATCTCACGATGGACGCCGTGCTCATCGGGCAGGTCTACTACTACCGCGCGCGCGCCGCCCGCTACGTCCGCCCGGCCGGTGCCCAGGCGATGAACGACGACTACGGCGCAACCAACGTCGACTTGTCGCCTGACCGGCTCGCCGCGGGCCGCAACCCAGGCAAGGGCGTGCCGCTGGCGCCGACGGCGGCCGGGTGCGCCTGCCCGCCGTGCAGCCGCACGAGTGGGGCGCTGAGCCGTGCCGCGCGCAGGGACGAGTACATAACGCCGTCGTCCTCGCCGACCGACGACGACGCCAACAAGGAGACGGACCGGCTGCTCGGCGGGACGACGCGCACGCGGGTGCGCAGACCACGCACACCCGCTGCGTGGTGGCCGGCACCTGAGCCTGTGCGCGCGCATCCGTAGGGCATGCTCGTGGGCGTCGTCGCGGCGATGTCGCTCACGACCGTGCTCGTGCACACGGCGGGCGGCGCGGGCGTTGGAAGCGCAAGCACCGCGCGCCAGCTGCTGGCGCTCGCCGCGGGCACGGACGGCTCGGCAGGGGTGCTTGCGTCGCCCGAGACACTCGAGCTGATCGGCGCAGTGTTTGCGTGGATCGCCACGTCGTTCTACGTGCTGTCGCGGTTGCCGCAGCTGTACAAGAATGTGCGTACACATTGCACCGTGCGCGCGTGATGCTGACATCGCGCCAGTACGTCAACAAGTCATGCGAGGGCCTGTCGATCTGGCTCTTCATCTTCGCCGTCTGCGGCAACCTCACCTTCTCGGCGCAGATATTCCTGCTCAGCACCAGCACCGAGTACCTGGTCAAGACGCTCCCGTTCATCGTTGGCAGCCTCGGCACGCTCATCTTTGACTTTGTCGTGCGTGCGCGCACCGTGCTCTGCCGGATGGCGTGCTCACGCGCCCGGGCCAGATCTTTGCTCAGTTCATCATCTACCGCGAGCCGGCGGGCAACGCCAGGCTGGCCGAGTGAGTGAGCGGGTCACAAAAACGCATCTGCGTGCAAAGCAGGGTAGCAGGCTTCTCGCCTCTCTCAGTCGGGCGGGCGCTCGCGCTTGAAAAACTGCAGCAGCGTGCGCGCGGCTGCGGGCGACAACGATGCAGGCGGTGCCGCTGTTGCTGGCCGCTTCGAGGCTGAGCCGCTGCCATCGCCCGCGTGCGTGCGCTTGGCCGGTTGTGCGGGCGTTAGGGCGCCGCTGTTGAGACACAGGTCGACGTGGCGGTTGAGTTGGCTGCGTCGGCCGTCAGCCGCGTCCGCACGCGAGGCCTGCCAACCACGCACCCGTTCGACACCCGCCCAAGCGGCCGCGCGCAGACGGGGCACACGGCCTCGGGCGCATCGTCGTCTGCGCCCGCTGCGTTCGCGTCAATCACGGCGTCCGGCTCAGCGCCCACGCGCCCTCGCGCACCGCCGCCGGTCGCAGGCTGCTCGGTCAGGAAGCGGTGGATGCTGTTCTCGCCGTGCTGGCGGCTGGCCAGCTGCGACATGCGCAGGCCCATCAGGCGCAGCGTGACGGGCATCTCGGCCTTGAGCAGCTGCGGCGGCGTCAGTCGCAGCGAGCGCAACAGCGGGTCGCACCGAGAGCGCGTGCGAGAGGATCTCGGGCTCGCGGTGCGTGTACCGCGGCAGCGTCACAGCGCGCGTGCGCACGTCAAAGTCGACCGTCTTGAGCTTGAGCGTGAGCAGGCGCCCGTGCAGGTTCTCGGCCTCGAGGTCGCGCGCGAGCAAGCCCGCCAGCTCGGCGCACTTGACGCTGAGGTCCTCCCACACGCTCAGCGCGGCAAAGGTCCTGCGGCGCGGTCACCCTCCTGCATGCACCCGCGCGGCGTACGCACCGCTCGTTGCCGATGCTCTTGCGGATCCAGTCGCTGCCGTGGCACGTGTCAGCCGGCCGCACGCACGGCGCGAGAGAGAGAGAGCGCGGCACGCACACGACGACCTCGGCCGAGCCAAGCCCGAGCGAGCACCGCAGGAGAAACTCGAACGAGCTCTTGAGGAACAGCGCCGACAGCACCGCGCGCTTGTCGTACTGCGCCGCGCAGTGTCAGTGGACCGCGTACTGCCCGCGCAGACGCGCGCACGATTTGGCCGACGGTGGCGACGTCGATCGCGGCGAGCAGCCGCTCCATCACCTGATGCGCACACCCGTCGCGCACTCAGCGCGGCGGCGCGCTGGCGGGCATGAGAGCGGGCGCGCACTTTGCCGATGCCGGGGATCTTGCGCACGGGCATGTCGCGCACAAACGTCTGCGAGCACACGGTCAGCGGGAGCGGCTGTGCTCGGCACAAGGGCTGCGCACAATGATCGCGTCGCGCTCGTTCGGCAGGCGGAACTGCCCGTTGGGCTTGTTGCGGTCGGAGCAGATCTGTGGGCGCGGGTCAGGCGCGCACACACGGGTGGAAAGCCCAGCCGCCCGCGCCTTGGCCAGCATCTTATTGGCTGCGATGCCCGCGCTCGCCGTCAGCTGCGTCTCACTGCTCACCGTGAGCGCGCCGGTGGGACGCCGCGCCGCGCACGCACGTGTAGATGGCCACGCGCATCTCCTGCACGAGCGAGTCGGCGTCGCAGTCGGGGCGCGCCTTGAGCGTCTCAGTGATGTCGAGGTATGCCTCGTCGAGGCTCGCGGCGGCAAAGTTCGGGTCGTAGCGCTGACGTGCACACACGGCACGGTGAGCGCGGCGTAGGCACGTTGGCAGTACACACCGCGAGCACCGTGCGCACGGCCGCGCTCTCGCGGATATACTTGTCAAAGTTGAGCGGCACAATGATCAGCTCGGGGCACAGCCGCTGCGCGCGTGCGCGTGTCACAGGCGCCACACACGATCTTGCCACACCGCACCTTGGCGATATAACCTGGCATCGCCGAGCGCACGCCGTACTTGCTGCGTGCAGTGCGTGAGACCCGTGCGCCCACGCGCGCGCGGGGTGGCCCACGCACCGCGCCTCGTATGACGCCGTCGTGAGCATCGACAGCCCGCCCACGGCCATCGGCTGGCCGCGCAGGCCCGGGTTGTCCTTCAGCTCGACATTGGCGTAAAAGGCGTCCATGTCGACGTGGACGATCGTGCGCGTGAGCTCGCGCTGGGCCTCGAACGCGCATGCGAGCGCGTCGGCGTGCCGGTGCGCCGCGGCGTGGTCGGCGCGCTGGTGGTACTCGGCCAGCGTGCGCTGCATGCGCCCAATCTTGCGCGTGATCTGCTCGTCCTGCCGCTGCTCGCGCTTGAAGAAGCGGCTGCCCTGTGTGCGCGGTGCCGTCCGTGAACAGCATTCGCGCGCGACGTCGGGCGGGGCGCGCCACCTTGGACACCTCGTAGATGATTCGGTTGACCTCGTCGCGGTTAACACCGTCCATCCCAGCCTTGTGCGGCTGCAGCGCGATGCGCGACAGCACCGTTGGCTGACGCGCGGCATCGCCCGCTCAGTACTCGCGCCCCTTTTTTCCCGCGCCACAGGTGGCGCACCATCGATCCCGCGACCGTTGCATCCCCCGCCGGCGCGCTCGCCGACCGCGCCGCCGCCTCGGCTGCGTCGAGCTCGAGGTCGGCCGCTAGCGCGTCGTCGTCGTCGTCGTCGTCGCCGGCGTCGTCATCGACCAGGTGCGCCTCGTCGACCGCATCCATCGCTCAAAGACAGATCTGACAACGCAACTCACAGCACGCCCTCGCGGTGCAGCGCCGCCTTGAGCTGGTCGGAGGCGAGGTCGAGCGGCTTGCGCCTGGTCTTGTTGACGACGTCGAGCGGCGCGCCGTAGTCGGTGATGAGCAGCGACGCGACGTCGCCCTGGCCCTCCTTCATCGCGATATGCCTGCGCACGCGTCCCGGTGTCAGGCGCGCATGGACGGCGCGCGACGCACGCACAGCGCCGTGTTGCCAAACTGGTCGCCGACGGTCACGCTCGCCCCGGCGTCGCACAGCACGCGCACAACGTTGATGTAGCCCAGCGCGACGGCCCTGCGCCTCAGCATTAGGGAGAGGCGGGCAGGCACCGACGTCGCACGCAGGCGCAAACCGGTGCAGCGGCGTCGCACCCGTCTTGTCCTGCGCGTCGCGCTGCACGCCCGTCTGCTGCAGCAGCAGGCGCGCGATCTGCCCTCCACCCGAGTTAGACTGCCTGCGTGCCGATGCCGCGCACGCCACCTCGGTCTGGTTCTTGGACGCGGCGTAGTGCAGGCACGTTTGACCATTCTCGTTCTGCGTCGTCGCATTGGCGCCGCTTTTGAGCAGGAAGCGCACGGTGTCGATGTGGCCGGCGCTGACGGCGATCATCAGCGGCGTCCAGTGCGACTGTCGGCGTGCGCGTGAGCAAACGTTCGCGGGCGCGCGCCCGCCCGACCTCGTCCACGGCCTCGAGCGTCTTCAGGCCGCCGCGTGCCAGCAGCAGCTCGACCACGTCCGCGTGCCCGCCCGAGCACGCCCAGTGCAGCGGCAGGCGGCCGTCCTGCGTGCGCCGCGTCAGCCAGTGACTGGCGGACACCCCGATCGGACGCGCCTCGTCGCGCACGAGCACGCACGCCGCGTCCTCCGCCAGCAGCGCCTCGACCTGCTCGCGGCGGCCCTTGTACGCCAGCGACGCCAGCGACGACTCCTCGTTCATCGTGTCGAGACGCGCGCGCGCGCCGAGTGACTCAGCGCAATGAGGAGAATGTCACACTACCGCCGGCATGATGGACAGCGCGCATGCCCAGCCAGGAGCACAGGTCGTGCCACTGCTCGCACGGCTGCGACGCGAGCAGCAGATGCTCGAGGGCGTGGCGCGGCGGCTGCGGGCGCAGATGGCGCTGGCGCAGGTGTGTGCGTGCATCGGGGTCGCGCGCGGGATGCGTGCTGAGTGCGGCGCGGCAGCTCGAGGAGGCGGAGCTGCGGCGTGTGGTCGAGGAGGCCGAGATGCGGCCGACGAAGCGTGTGCGCGGGGTCGCAGCGCTGCACGATGCGGACGACAGCAAGGGCGACGGGACCGATGCTCCGCACACACAGATGGCACAGGTCGAGCCCGGGGAGGCGGACAGCGACGACGAGCCACAGGACACGGCCGACGCGGTGCTGCAGCGACTCGAGCGTGCCAAGCACGTCACGCAGACGATGCCGGACGACGAGGACGGGGACGACGGCGAAGAGGACGATGCGACAACAACAACAACAACAACAACAACAACAACAACAACAACAACGAGCTGATGTTTGTACAGTGCAAAACGGCTCCCGATCAGTCGGCCTTGCCCGCCTCGCGCTTGATCTCAGTGCGGCTGCGCGTGAGCACGCCGGCCGTGATTTGCAGTACGCACGCCAGCACGGCCATCGCGCCCATCGCCACCAGCGCTGCGCCGAGCGCGAGCACCGCGCCCTGCGCCGTCGCGCGCCGTCAGCTGCCACCGCGCGTGAGCGTGATCGCCGCACACCATCTCGGACGGGTGGAACGAGACGCCCAGCACCATCAGCTCGCCGCCGCCAGGGTACTCGGCCTCCTCACGGCTCCACCCGTCCTTCCCGAGCGGCGCTGGGTTGCCGCCGGCCGTCTCGGCCGCCCCCGCGGCGAGCTCGAGCTTTTCGCGGTCCTCCGGATACAGCAGGACGAGCCGCCGCCGCTTGGCGCTGAAGAACGGCTCATCGCACGGGCCGCAGTCGGCTGTGCACGTCGCGCACGTCTCGGTGCGCTTGTCACACGTGCCGTCGCCGCACACGGCCACTGCACCGTGGCTGCACGTCAGCCCCCGCACACGCGCGTGCGTAGCGAACGCACCTGGCACGGCGCAGGTCGCGCCCAAGAAGCCGTCGACGCACTCGCACACGTTCGGTGCGACGCACCGGCCGCCGTTTAGGCACGGCTTAAAGCATGTGGCTGCAGAGCGCGCGATCAGGCCGAACGCAGCCAACGCCGGGCCCACACGCACCCTCGGTGCAGCTCGGGCCGTGCCAGCCGCTATCGCAGACGCACCAGCCGTGGTCGTCGCACTTGCCGTGCGCGCACGAAACCTTGCTGCGGTCGCACATCCCTGGCGCCGTTGCCGCAGCGGTCGTCAGCGCCCACAAGACCAGGACACGCACCGCGGCCACGTACGGCGCTCGCACAGCGCGCCCTGGAAGCCCGTATAGCAGCGACAGCGGTTCGGTCCGACGCACGTGCCGTGCTTGCACGTGGGCTCGCACGTGGCTGACGGGTGCGGCGCGGCGCGTCAGACCAGCCAGCAGAGCGAGCGAGGCACGGACCTTCGACGCTCACAAAGCTGACGGCCGACGCGTCCAGGTTGTTCACGTGGTCGATCTGCGGCCCGTTCGCCGTGAGTGTGACGCAGTTCATGAGGGCCTCTTGCTGCACAGAGCGTGAGACATGACTGCGCAACCAACCGGCCGTCGCGCGCACACTCACCGCGTTGCCGCTCGCAGACAGATTCGAGCAGATCTTGACGCACATGCCCGGCGGCACACGCACCGAGTGCACCTGGTGCACGCAGCGCATGAGCGCGAGCCGTCGCGTCGACCAGCGCCGGCGCGGCACCTGCATCATCGCCAAGTTGGTCTCGCGCCGGTACTCGCCGCGCGTGAGCTCGTACGACGGCCCGCGGAACTGCGACCGCTGGTGTGGCGTGCGCCGCAACGGTTGTTGGCCCGACGCTGCGCACACGCTCCATGCGCGCGCACGCACCTCATACGCGATGACCACGGCGCGGTGCGCGATAACGACGGCCTCGACGCCCGTGAGCTCTGCCGACCACGCGCCGTCAGCCGCGCACCGATGCCTCGCACGGCGCACGCACGCACCCGGCAGCCACCGCCCGTGCGTGTCGACATTCTCCGGGTCCATCTGCGCGTGCGCGATGAGCCGTCGCGTGGTCATGCCGCACACCGACGGGGCACAATCGCCGTCTTGCCCGTGAACGACACGTGCACGTTCGGCGGCGTGCGCAGCGAGCGCGGCACGAACGGCAGGTCGCGCAGCGCGTGCTTGCCGACGGGCGCAAAGTGGCGCTGCCCGCCAAAGTCGCGCTCGGCGTAGAGCAGCGCGCCGTCTGCGCGCGCATCGGCACACGGCGGGGCGGGCCAGGGCGCGCGCACCCTGCAGCTCCACGCGCACGCTCAGTGCACCCACGTCGCCTGCGAAGCCCAGCGCGGCCAGGTCCGGCACGTGCTGCGTGAGCGGGCCGGCCTGCTGCCCGCGGAAGCCCTGCTCGGACGAGAGCACGGCGCTGAAGCCGCGCGCGAGGAAGAGCGAGAGCACGCCGGCGGGCGCCTCGAGCTCGTGAACGTGCAGCACGCCGTCGAGCAGGTCCAGCGGCTCGCCCGCGAAGCCCGCCTGCGCGTACAGCCGCGCCGCGAGCGGCTCGCGCTCGAACGCTGCGCACGCAGACGGTGAAACGCGCACGTCTCGTGTGGCCAGTCGCGCGCACCCTCCAGCGCCGGCAGCCACGGCGGCGGCGTCGGCGGCTCGTCGGTCACGCTATCGCTGCCGATGTCGCTGCTGCCCGTCTCGCTGCCGCCACTGCTGCCCTCGGGCGCCAGCGCGTGTGCCGCCAGCGCGAGCACTGGCAGCACAACGAGCAGTATACGCATCATTGCTAACTTATTATCAAGTTAGTGTACGTCACCGTGAGCTCGGACAATGCCTCGTCAGTCGAAGCCGCCGAGCCACCTGCGCGGCGCCATCCTCGTGCACGACCCTGCGTACAACAAGGGCGGCGCGTTCACTGTCGCCGAGCGCCTGCGGTTGCGCGTGCACGGCCTGGTGCCGCCCGCCGTGGCGTCGATCGAGGCGCGTCCCTGCCTCTCCCACGCCCGGCCGTGCTGACACATGCAACGCACGCCCGGCAGCTGCAGCTGCGCCTCGTGCTCGAGACACTGCGCGGCAAGCACAGCGACCTCGAGCGCTACATCTACCTGATGGCGCTACAGGCACGCTCGGCATGCCGAACCGCCGCGGCGTCACGCTGACACATCCGCGGTAGCAACGTGACGAGACGCTGTTTTACCGCGTGCTCATGGACCAGCTCACGCACATCATGCCGCTGGGTGCAGACGCCCGCACCGCGCTCACGCTGTGCGGCTGATGGCTGGCGGCCCGCAGTCTACACGCCCGTCGTCGGCGAGGCCTGCCAGAAGTTCTCGCACATCATGCGCGCCCC
>CALSCO010000712.1:0-16579 GCA_943704415.1 Parvularia atlantis | reverse complement strand
AGAGAGAGAGAGAGAGAGAGAGAGAGAGAGAGAGAGAGAGAGAGAGAGTGAGCGCTTCTGTGCGATGCAACTCACGCGCACAAGGCATACCATCAAGCTCAGCTTGCTGTCGCTTGCGCAGCTCAAGCTCGGCCAGACGCCGCTGCTGATGCTGCAGACGGCGCTGCTCCTTGGCGCTCAGGCGGCCCCGGTGGCCGCGCCGCTCGCTGGGCCGCGTCGTGCGCTCGAGTGAGCCCAGATCGGCATGCGTCGGCGCAGGACGCACCTGGTGTGTCTTGCTGCAGCGGACGCGTGCGAGCGCCGACGGCGCGCGCTGTCGTGCGAGTAGTCGCTGCGGTCGCTGTCGCTGTCGCTGTCGCTGCCGTCCTCGTCGCTGCCGTCGTCCAGGCCGCCGTCGTCCTCGCCGTCGTCGTCCTCGGCCGTGCTCGCGTCGGCACCGTCGGCAACAAGGCGTGCGCGCGCTGGATGCCGTTGCCTAGCCGGTGGGCGGCGTTCTCGGTCGTCCTCATCGTTGTCTTGATCGTCGTCGGAGGTGTCGAGCATATGTGGATGCAGCCTGTGCGCGGTCTTGCCAGATCCGCCTGCAGCCGACGCGCATGGGTCAGAAGAGCAACAGGGAAGCGCAGGGTGCCACCTTGCGAGGCGCGCGGGTCGCCCTCCAGCTCGCGCAAGAGGCGACGCGTGAGGAACTGGCGAAAGTCGCTCTGCTGCGACGGCGCTGACAACGGTGCAGGCGCAGGCAGTGCGGGCGGAGGCGGCGACACGGACGGTGCGGGCGTGAGGGGCGCGGGTGTCGGCTCAAGGGCGAGACGGCTGCATTTGCACGCAGTCAGCGCGCTTGTCGCAGAACGGCACGCAAGACGCATCGCGCTGACCTCTCCTGCGCCTGTCGTGCGAGCTGCGCTGCAATGTTGTTGCCCTGAACGCAGTCCCGCCTTAGCGCGAGCACAGCAGCGCGCACGGCGCGCACCTTAATGTAGATGCGCTTGACGCGCAGCGGGTCGTACTGCACCCAGCGGTCGGGCGCGTGCGTGCTGTCGACAAAGTGCACGAGGAGCTTGCCAGGTGCACGCGCGCGCTGTCAGATGGCGCGCATCCGACCGCGCGCGCGGCCGCGGCAAAAGCGGGCGCACCCTGGCGCGCTGCACGTCCATCTTGACGATGTGCGCCGGGTGCCAGCTGTCGTCGGGCTCGCGCACGCGCACGAGCTTGCCCGCGCCGTATTTGGTCGGGATGGCGAAGGCTGGCGCGCCGTCGTGCGCGGACGAGGTGGGCGAGAGCGGGCTGTCGACGGCGCTGACTGCGCGCGGGTCGCAGGCGTTGACCGTTGCTGGCAGCTGTTGAGCACACGCCGCGGGCGCGGCCGCACCTGCGCGGGCGGCCGGTGCACCGCCGGCGAGGGGCGCCGGGTGCAGGAGGAAGTCGAAGGACATGCGCGGCGACGAGCACGTGTGCGGCATGGTCGAACCGTCAGTGCAGTCGGGGCTGGCGTCGCTATTGTCGCCGCCACCGCCGCCGCCACCGCCGCTGCCGCTGCCGCCGCTGCCGGGTCCACGCGCTTCTGCAGGGATCTGGTGCGAGGATTTCACCGCGGCGGCCCAGCCCGCTGCACTGACAGTGGCCGGCGTCCGGTGCCGCTCCAGCGCGCGCCGCACCTCTGCGCAACCGCACGCGCAGCGTCAGCACACGCCCAGGCCGGCCCGTGTCGCCACGCACGCGCGCGCTGTTCGGCCTCAAGGCGCAGCAGGCGCTCGAGCTTGCCGCGCTCGCGCGCCGTCAGGCCGTCATCGGGCGCGTCCGTGACAACGGCCATCGCGCGCGCGGACGGCGGAGGAAGCGGCGCGCCCGGGCGCTTGGCAGCGGCGGGTGGGCGCCCGCGCTTACGCTGCGGAAACACGGCGGAGATCCTGCCGCTGCTGCCGCTGCTCATCCTGCGGTCGCTGCTGCCGCCGCTGTTGCCGCCCGTGCGCGCACCCGGCGGCGCGGCTGCGGGGACGAGATCGCTGACAGGAGGCGCGGCATGCTCCAGCAGCGCGATCTTGCGCAGCAGGCGCGGCGACACGGCCTCGTCACCGTGTTCCGCCCCGCTGCCGCTGACAGCGCCGGCAGCGGTGCCGGCAGCGGTGTTCGCGCCGTCCGTGGCGCCAAAGGCGCGCGACATGCGGACAAAGGTTGGAGACACGGCGCGTGGAAAACGGAGAAAAAACAATGACAGCATGGCCGATGCGTTCACCCAGCTGCCGCAGCAGCGCGTGGCCGACGCCTTCACGGCCGCAGCGCTCTTCCCAGAGCCAGGCCGCGCGCGGCCGTACGACCCGGGGCGGAGCGCCGCCGAGGACCGGCTGGTGTGCGCGGTGGCGGGGACGCGCGTGCCCGCGCGTGGAAGCTGACGGCACGGCAAGGTCGCGCTCGTGGCCCGAGGGTACCAGTGCACGCGCCACCGCGACGACGACACGGCGCGGCAGATCGACGGCGGCGCACTGCTCATCCCCTGGAACAACGACGCGACGCTGCTGGTAGACCGGGACGTCGCGTTGCGCACCTGTGTGCGGCTGCTGACGGCAGCGGCGCGCGCGCCAACAGGTACGACGTGCGCAACCTCGTCGACGATGCGCGGCAGCTTGCACGCTTCCGCGGCGTGTACCGCCGCACACTGGCGGCTGCCGAGCTGCATCGCAAGCTCGAGGCCGAGCGTTACCGCGACCTGCCGACCGACACAGGTGCGCATGCATGCAGCCTCCACCCACCTGACCTGCCGCAGTCGACGAGCAGCACCAGCCCGCGCCCAGGGACGACGCAGCCATAGACGCGCCGTCGGAGCCGTCGTCGCCACCTCCCCCGCCGCCCCCGCCGGCCGAGCCAGAGCCGCCGCCCGCGCCGCCACCGCCACCTGAGCCGGCTGCACCAGCCGCGCCGCCCGAGCCGCCACCGCCACCGCCACCGCCCTACGTGCCGCGCTTCGCCGTGCCGGACCACCTCGCGCTGGTGTGGCCCGCCTCACGCGCTGGCTCGTCCGGCTGACGGCGCGCGCCTGCACAGCCCGCGACGGAGAAACACGCGGCGATCATCGAGCGCACGGCGCGCTTCTTCCGCAGCAACGACGACGCGCAGGCGCAGCTGCTCGTGCGGGCCAAGCAGGCACACAACCCGCTCTTCCACTTCCTCGACCCGGGCGACGTTCTGCACCCGTTCTACAAGCACGTACTGTACCTGCTCTCGAGCGGCCTCTTCGACTACACGGACGACGACAGCGAGGCGGACGGTGTCGGCGCCGCCGACGGGGCAACGTTCGCGACCGCCGCACCAGCACCGCCAGCACCCACGGCCGTCCCGGACGAGAACGAGAAGGGTAACGATGACGAGGAGAAGGAAGCGCGTCGACAGGCCGAGCGGCGGCAGCGTGCGCTCGCGTTCCTCAAGACGCGCGCGGCCCAGGCCGCAGCACCGGTGGCGCCCGAGCCGACGCGGAAGCGAGCACGCTGGGACGCGCGCTGACCGTGCTGTTGAAGGGGCCATTGCACGTCGCACAACTACAACAGAGGGGCAACACAGAGACGGGGCGCCGCAGGCGGGCCACGAGAGAGCGCGAGGGCAGTGCTCAGTACTTGGGCAGCTCCTCGCGGTTCCCAAACCTCTGGGTGACGGCCATGAACTGCGCGCGCACGGCCGCGTGAGCAGCGCGCGGCGACCGCGCGTCGGCCTGGCCGCGCGCACCTTGAGGTTCGTGTTCTGCGAGATCTTGTTCCACGGGTACGGGTCCTTCTTGTTGAGGATCACGTCCGGGCCCATCATGAGGCGGCCGATGAACAGGCCTGACGCGAGCACGCCGGCGCCGACGCAGGCGAAGAGCGGGGCCTGCGGTGTGTTGACGTTAGCGCGCGCGCTGCGCGGACACGGGTGATCCCGCAGCGGGCGCACCAGGGCCGGGTTCTGGCGGACAAACTGGAAGACGCCCGACATTGTCTGCTTGCTTGCTTGCTGTGGCTGCAGCGGGTGTGTGGCGGGTGGCTGCGGCGGCGCGCGCGCGCGGTCAGGCGACGACGCTTTGAGTGCGGGGAAAAAAATTGCGCCTGGCAACCGATCAGTTGTTGCCATGCAAAACACTACACACAGAGCTGCTGCGTGACCGCGGCCATGTACTCGTGCGCGCTCTCGAGCAGGCGGGCGTAGTCGGCGCGCGCGCTGGCCATCTCGCCGTCGTGCGCCTGCTTGAGCTCCTTTACCTGCCACGTGCCCGCTCAGCACGCACTTGAGCGGCGCGCACAAGCGCACCTTCTGCTCGAGCTTCTGCGCGATCGCCTCCTGCTCCTCGATCTTGGTGCGCAGGGCCGAGCGCTCCTGCGCGATTAGCGCCTGGTCTTGCCGGAGCTTCTGCATGCGCTTCTCGATCTGGCCGCGACGCGTGAGCCTCCCGTCCGCGCGCGACGGCAGGTCACGCGCACCGCGCTGCTCTTGAGCGCGTGCTGGCGCTGCTGCAGCTCGGCCTTCTTGTCGACCGCGGCGATTTGGTTCTTGACGTTCTACGGGCGCGCGGCGCGGGTGAGTGCCCGCAGCGGAAGCAGCACGCCAAAGCGCACCTGGTTCGTCAGATGCAGCTGCCGCGTCGCCGCCGTCTTCTGCGCGACCTGCTCCTGCGCGTCCTGGTTCCTCCGCTGGGCCGCCTCGCTGCGGCTCCCCAGCGTGTCGCACTCGGCCATGACCCTCAGTGTCCGCTCAAGGTCCTGCGTGCGCGCACGCGCGCGCACTGTTACGGCCACAGAGTCGCTCTTGCGCTCGGCCAGCGCACCTGCTCGACCTGGACGAGCGCGTCGATCTTGTCCTGCAAGTCGCGCGACTCTCGCTCCACCACCTGCACGGCCTCGCGCTCGGCGCTGATCTGCGTGTTCATGTCCACGATGGCCTGCTGGATCTTGTCGGGGTTCGCGACGATCTTGCTGCGCAGGTCGGCGCAGGCAGCCTCGAGCTCCTCTAGCTGCTTTGTGAGCGTGTCCTGGCGCGAGCACGCGCATATCAGCTGCGTGACGAGACGCACGGCGGGCGCACCATCTGCTGCTTGAGCACCTTGCTCTCGTCTTTCAGCGCCTCGTACATGGCCTGCTTCTCGCCGTTCTCGCGCGCCAGCTGCTGCATCCGCTCGGTCAGCGCGTCCGTCTCGGTCTGGAGCGCGTGGACTTTGGGCGCGTCGGCGTCGCGCTGCTTCCTGGCAAGAGCGCGCGCGTCAGCGTGCGGGCGCGCGGGCGCGGCTCAACGCACAGCCGCAGGTCCAGCTGCTCGCCGAGCTGCATGTTTTCCTGCTCGAGCACGGCGCGCTGCTCCTGCAGAGCCTCCTGCCACCCACCAGCCAGCGTGCATGAGCGTGGCCCGCCGGCAGCCCGCGACGCGCGTGCGCACCGTCTTCTCCGACAGCTTCTCAAAGTTGCTCAGCTCCATCTCGCGGAACTTGGCAAAGTTGATGAGCGCGCTCAGCAGCAGGCGCACGCGCGGCGGCTCGGGCCGCAGCAGGTCCTTGAGCGCAAAGTCCGACACGCCCACAACAACGGCCAGCTGGCGCCTGTCTCGCGCGCGGCGGCGTCGGTGCGGGGCGCGCGCGGGGGGGGGGGGGGGAGCAGACGCGACCACGCACATCGCCCGGAACACCGACATGTCCTGCAGGCTGCCCATGTACAGCTCGGGGAAGTCGAGCGCCTCGACCGCTCGGAAGTGCGGTTGCTCGTACTCCTCGCGCGTCACGCCCGTCAGCAGGTCCAGGAACCCCTCGAGCACCTTGGCAAAGTGCGGGCCGCTCGGCTGGCGTCGGCCGCAATCAGAGCGGCGTCGTGGGCTCGCGCGCGCGGGCGCACGCGCCTTGGCCAGGTCAGCCGCGGTCACGGGGATGCGTAGCTCGTCCATGCACAGCATGATCTCCTCGTCCGCCAGCAGCGGGAAGCCGTACGTCTCCTGCATGCGGCGGTCCATCGGGTCGCGGTCGCACTCGGCTGCAAGGGAAAATGCCTGTAACGGATTGCCGTGCCCCTCGAGCGGGACCCGCGCATGTGGAACCTGATGACGTGGGTTGCGACCTTCGCGGGACGCACCACGCACTCGTGCGGCCCCTGGCGCGGGGCTGGCCGGCGGGCGCGCGGCCTCATAAGGAAGGCAGGGGATGACGGGTGAAGCAGAACAGCACGCGGCACAGCAGCAACCAACGTCATGAGCACCCCAGCGCGGTTCTGGCGCGAGCACAAGCTCGTCGTGATGGGCGCGGGCGCGGTGGGCAAGTCAGCGCTGACGATCCAGGTGCGGCGCGCGGCTCACGACGCTGCACGTGCACGTGGCACTCACGCTACACGGGCGCGCGCGCAGTTCATCCAGAGCCACTTTGTCGACGAGTACGACCCGACGATCGAGGACTCGTACCGCAAGCAGTGCGTCATCGACAAGCAGGTCGCCCTGCTCGACATCTTGGACACGGCCGGCCAGGTGCGCGCGCGCCGCCGGCCGCCTGCCCTCGCCCGTCGCTCAGGCGCGCGCGCGCGCAGGACGAGTACAGCGCGATGCGTGAGCAGTACATGCGCACAGGCGAGGGCTTTGTGCTGGTGTACTCGGTCGCCGACCGCAGCAGCTTTGAGCAGATCGAGGACCTGTACAAGCGCGGTGCGCGTGCGGCACGTGTGTCGGCGTGCGTGCGTGTTGACGCGGCACGTGCAGTGCTCCGCGTGAAGGACGCGCCCTGGTACCCCGTCATCCTCGTCGGCAACAAATGCGACCTCTCCGCGCGCCAGGTCACAACCGACGAGGGCCAGGCGCTCGCGCGCCGGCTCTCGTGCGGCTTCATCGAGACGAGCGCGGCGTCGCGGCACAACGTCGACGCTGCGTTCTACACGCTAGTGCGGGTCATCCGCCGCGCCGAGAGCGAGGGCGCCAAGCCGGCGTCCGGGCCACAGCACCCGGTCAAGTCGCCCCTCGGCGTGCGCGCGCTCGGCCGGGCGCTGCGGGCCACGGGCAGCGCCGCCGGTGGCAAGTGCACGATCATGTAGCGCACGCAGAGGCGCCGTGTAAAAGACAGAGCTGTACGACCGACCCAATGGGAGACATGAGCGCGCGCGTGCGTGCGAGCCTATTGCAGCAGCAACGACCGACGGCCCCGCGCCGGTCAGAGCTGATCGTCCTCCAGGTCGTCCTCGTTCTGCACACGCGGCCGTGAGCACGCACAACGGCACACCCCGCGACGCAGCGGCGCACCTGCAGCGTCGCGTACCCGCCGACGCGCTCGGGTACCGGCAGAGCCGTGCCGTTGCCGTCGGCGCTGGGGATGACCGTGACCTGCGCCGGGCGGGCAGGCGTGAGCACGGCGGCGCGGGCGGCCTCGCGACGCACCACTTGGTGGTTGTCCAGCTCGATCGCCTGCACGACCGTCTGCGGCACGGCAAACGTGCCGTGCTCGTTGAAGCGCGAGTACTCGGCCTTGGGCCGCATGAAGATCGGCCGCAGATAGCGCTTGTCGATGCCCTGGAACCAGTGCATTTTGCTCGGCGGCTCGTTCTGCGCGCGCACGCGAGGCGGGACTCAGCTGCGGCGACGCGTTGCGCACGGGCTGACCGACACACCACGGGCTGCGCTGTCGGCTGCGCGGTCTCGTCCTCGTCGCGCACACCCACGGGGATCTTGAGCCGCTCGAGGAAGAATGCGGTGAGGCCGCCGAAGCAGCAGATGGTGATGATCACGAGCATGAGCGTCGTCGTGACGATGATCGCCGCCACCTCGCCGCCCTCACCGCCCTCGTCCAGCTTCATCGCCAGAGCGAACGCCATGCCACCGCGCAGGCCTGAACGCGCGCACGGATCAGCGTGGCGCGAGGCAGGCAGCCATCGGAGCGCGCGCCGCACCGGCCCACCAGAGCATGGTCTGGTTTGGCAGGGAGATGTGTAGGTGCGGCTTCTTGCGGTTGATGACCTTGTTGAGCACGAGCGACAGCGGGAAGACCGACGAGGCGCGCGACGTGAGCAGGGCGACCTGCGTAGCGCGAGCCGGGTGAGCGCCCGCAACACCAACGAGCGTGCGTGCACGCACGAGGCTCGCAAAGATGAAGAATGGCCGGTATACGGAGCCCTCGTTGGCAAAGATCGTGATGCCGAGGTAGGTGAAGATGAAGTTGTCCGAAATGAACGAGATCGTCTGGAACAGGTACTGTGCGGGCGACGGTGTCAGCCTCGGGTGGGCAGCCAGCGCGCCCCGCGGCACCTTAGTCGTCTGCTGCGACTTGAGCGAGAGGTTCTCGTACGTGTAGTGTGCCATGACAATACCGCAGAACAGCATCGACACGATGCCTGCGCGCGCACTTTGCGTAAGCGCACGCGCGCAACGCCATGCACCGCGGCGCACCCGAGGCGCCGATGCCCTGCGCCAGCAGGTACGACGCATACGCAAACATCACAAACATGCCCGACTCGAGGTGCGGGAAGTCGCGCATGTTGGTGTGCTTGTACACCTGCGAGCGCGCGGATTGGCGCTTGCACACGCGCGCCACCCGGCGCTCACCAGTGCACTCGTGCAGGCAAAGAAGACGCCAATCATGGTCGAGCCCGAGAAGATGAGCACGAAGCTGCCAAACGCGCCCATGACGTCGCCAAAGGTGATCACGTCGACCAGCTTGAAGCTGCGCATCGTCCTGCGCACGCCCGCGGCCGTCAGCACCCGCGAGTACAACGCGCACGCAGCCCGCGGTCGCACTCGTAGATGACGATCGCGACGGCGTCGTTGAGCACGCTCTCGCCGAACACGAGCGCAAACAGCTGCGGCTCGACGCGCATGTTGACAAAGATGGCGATGACAGCCACTGGCGCGTGCGCGCCCGTGCGCGCGTGAGATGACCGCGCGCGGTGCGAGCGGCCGAGCGGGCCGCACCCGTGTCCGTGGCCGAGATGAGCGAGCCAAAGACGAGGCAGTCCATGATGCCCAGCGGCGTGTCCTCGACATGCAGGCTCACCGCGCCGTACATGAGGAATCTGCGGGCACGACATCGATCAGCAGCCACGCTGCGCTGCCCAGGCCGCGCACGCACCCAAAGACAAACGCGGAGATGGCCGTGCCGACAAAGGCGATGAGCACGATGGCTGCAAAGTTCTTGAAGAAGTTGCGCTGGCGCGCGCACGGGGCGGGCGGCGTGAGCGCGCAACGCGCACGCGTCCGCAGCCCCACGCAACACACGCGCTTGAGGTCGTAGCCGCAGTTGAAGATGATTGGCGGCAGGAGCAGGAAGAAGAACAGCTCGGGGTCGAACTTGACGAGGTCCGACAGCTGTGCGGTGCGCGCGCACGTGTGTCGGCCCCGCGGCGCACGCGCACGCGCACGCGCACACGCAGCTCCGGGCCACCGCGTGCGCACCTGGCTGCTGCCCGCAAAGTGCACGATGAGGCCCACGCCGCCGCCGACCATCATCGCCACGAAGGTCTCGTGGACGTACTTGATGTGGTGCGACTCAAGGATGTAGGCGCAGGCGATGGTGATCGCCGTCAGCGTCAGCAGCAGCAGCAGCGCGAAGCTGTCGAGGATCTCGACCGGCACGCCCGTCGTCGGCGCGGCTGTCCCCTCGCTGCCCGCGCTCATGAGCAGCGCGGCCGTCGCGTTCTCCATGCGTCCCGGATCGAACGGGTTTTCAGTCGCCGCGGCTGTCCTTCAATGTCTAAAGTCGCGTATACGTGCGGCCGGCTCACGTCCCCTGGGGGCCGCTCGCACGCCGCCTGTGCGACCGGGCGTGGGCTGTGGGCGTGTGGGCGTGCGGCGCGGCGTGCGGGTGCGCCGAGCGGCCAGCGCGTGTGCCTGGCGCGGCGCAAGGGCTGTGGTGCACGGGGCGTTGCCGCCCACGCCTCGTTTGCTGCCCCCCCCCCCCCCCCCCTCTCCCTCGTCGCCTCTGCCTGCCTGCCGCACCGCCGCGTCCTTTGTGCGCGCGCACGCGTGGCCGCTGCTCCGCCGCTGACGCCGCCATATCGCTGCGCCGGTGTTTGCGGCACTGACTAGCGCACAGCTGCGCACGCGCTCGCGACGAGAGGCGAGATCCGTCCCTGCGGGCTGTGCATGGCCGGCGACACCGTCTCGCACGCCCTCGCCCTCGCTGCCCACGCCCGTGACCAGGCCGCCGACGCCGCCGCCGCCGCCGCCGCGGGACATCCGCTCCACGGACACACGTGCTACCACAGCGCCGCCGCCGCCGCCGCAGCAGCAGCAGCGCTCCTGCCGACCGCGCCCCCGACCGCGGTCCCGTGCGGCTGCTGCCAGGCCGCCGCCGCCGCCACCGCCGGGCTCATGTACCCGCAGCCGCTGCTCAACGAGATGGCGCACGGGCATGCGCCGCAGCAACAGCTGCAACACCTGCCGCACCAGCAGCTCTCGCACGACCACATGCTAACGCAGCACATGCAGCAGCTGCAGCTGTTCCCGCAGCCGCTCGCGGCCGGCGGGACGCGCTTCGCGGCGAGCCTGACGTCGATCCCGGAGACGAGCGCGCTCATGGCCACCACGTCCGAGACCTTCCCCGCCGCACCTGGGCAGGGCGGCGCGGCGCTGATGGCGGGCGTAATGATGCACCAGCGCGGGTCGTCGCTGCCGCAGACCATGCGCGAGCGTGAGGCCTTTCTCGCGCAGGAGACGGCGCACGAGCCCACGGCGATGGACGCCGACCCGGCCGCGCTCTACCGCACGCCGCAGCAGGCCAATCTGCTCCGGAGGCACGTGTCGCAGTCGCGCAAGGCGTCCCTGCCCGTCTTGCCTTCGCTCGTCGCCGGCACGACCCCCTTCGACGTCGGCGACGAGTACGAACTGCTCAAGACGCTCGGGCAGGTGCGCCCGTGTCGCACTCGCCTGTGCGTGCGGCCAGTGGCTCACACGCACGCAGGGGTCGTACGGGCTTGTCATGTCGGCCATGCACAAGCGCACGGGCGAGCGCGTGGCGATCAAGAAGATCTCGCCGTTTGAGCACCGACTGTTCTGCCTGCGGTGCGCGGTACCGTGTGCCGCACCGCAACGACCCCTGACGCGTATGCGCGTGCTGATCAGCACCTTGCGCGAGATCAAGCTGCTCAAGCACTTCAGCCACGAGAACGTGATTGGGTTGCGGGACCTGTTCTGCCGCGGCCCCTCGGCCGACATCTACGTCGTGCAGGCGCGTGCCCGCCCGCCCAATGGCGCACCGACGGGAGCTTGACGCGCTGTGCGCGTGCGCGCGCGCGCGCCACAGGACCTCATGCAAGCCGACCTGAGCGCGATCATCAAGATGCAGCAGCTCTCGAACGACCACATCCAGTACATGGTGCGCGGACCGCCCCGCCCCTGTGGCTCGCAGCAAGCTCACACGCCCGTCGCGCGGCGCAGGTGTACCAGATCCTGCGCGGCCTGCTGTACATCCACAGCGCCAACTGCCTCCACCGCGACCTCAAGCCGGGCAACATCCTGATCAACGAGGATTGCACCGTGCGGATATGTGCGTGTGCCGGCCAGCACACGCGCGTACTCGTCACGCTCACTCTGTGCACGCGCCCCGCGGTCCAGGCGACTTTGGCATGGCGCGCTGCGCCGAGGGGTACGAAGAGAACGCGGACTTCTTTACCGAATACGTCGCCACGCGCTGGTACCGCGCGCCCGAGATTATGCTCACCCAGCGGCACTACGGCAAGCCGATCGACGTGTGGTCGGTCGGGTGCATCATGGCCGAGATGCTCGGGCGACGGGCGCTCTTCCCCGGGCAAGACTACGTGCACCAGCTCATGCTCATCTTCTCGGGTGCGGCTTGCCCGAGCGGGCGAGGCGGCTGCTGACGGCGCGCGCAGTGCTCGGCACGCCGACGGCAGAGGACCTGCGCGACGTCAAGTCGACGACGATCCTCAACTTTCTGCAGCGGTGCGGTGCCGCGCCAATCCGCGCGGCTGGGCTAACACGCAGGCGCGCTCGCGCAGCGTCCCGCCGATGGCGCGTGTCCCGCTCAAGTCGATGTACCCGCACGCGAGCGACGAGGCGATCGACCTGCTCGAGCACCTGCTCGTGTTTGACCCGCGCAAGCGCTACACAGTCGAGCAGGCGCTGCGGCACCCGTACATGGCCCGGTACCACGACCCGGAAGACGAGGTGTGGCGTCCGGCGGCTGCGTACCCGAGCTGACCACTCGTGTTTGCCCACTGCAGGCCGTCACGACGCCGATCCCAAAGCACTTTTTTGACTTTGACTACTGCCCCGTGCCGCCGAGCAAAGAGACGCTGCGGCGTACGTCGGCTGTGCCGCGCACCGCAACCGCCGGGCTAACCGCACTTGGCCGCCGCGGCGCACAGAGCTGCTGCTGCAGGAGGCACGATCGTTCCGGCGGAGCTGACTCCCCCGCCCGCGCCGTCTGTGTTGTGACTGCATTGCAAAGAAATGGGTCGTCGGTCAAATTCTGATAAGAGTAGCATAGGGCGGCGGCAACGGCAGAGAAGGAGAGAGGGTGGCAAGCAGGTGGCCGGGCGCGGGGCCGCGGGCTCATTGCAGCTGCGACCGCGGCGGCAGCGCGCTCAGAAACTCGTGAAGAGGTTGTTGTACGAGGGGATGGCCTCTAGAAAGGACGCGTCGCTTATGCGCAGCGACGCGTCCCGAGACGTGTACCCCTCGTCACCCATGGGCACATCGCTGCGCACGCCAGGCGCGGGTCAGCGGCACGTCGCGCGTCAGCCCACCCCGCACGCACCCGACGAAGGGGTCTTTCAACAGGCTGCTGTTGACCCCCGCGAGCTGCGGCACGTTGCCGGCGGTCCACACGGACGAGTCGGGCCGCGGGTCGATCCCTGCGCGCGCCGGCGGGGCCGCGTCAGCGCGAGCACGTCACGGCGGCGACGGAGCGCGCACAGGTCGTCGTCTTCGTGTTGTGGTCGATGAAGAACGTCAGGCCTTCCCTCGTCTGCGCAGCCTCCCAGCCCGGCGGCAGCGGCGCGGTGCTGCCTGAGTGCTGTTTGTGCTGCTTGTGCTGTTGGTGCTGGTTTTGTGCGGCCATGAAGGGGGCAGCGGGGGCACCAGCGTCGGTCGCGCGCGGGAACGACCAAGACGACATCTGCGCGCAAACAGGGGGTGAGCGCCGTCGTGCGTCACAGACAGCACACGCACCTGTGTCGGCTTGTGCACGTACAGCACGCGCGAGTCCTGCAGGATCACGCGCTCCCAGTTGGGCGGCAGCGCGCTCGGGTGTTCGCTCGGCGACGTCGAGCCGCTGCCGGTCAACAGCGGCGCGGGCGACGACATGCCGCTGTTGGCGCCACGCGGGTCGGCCGCGGCGTGCTGCTGCTGCTGCTGCTGCTGCTGCTGCTGTTGCTGCTGTTGCGGCGCGCCGGCCGAGCCTGAGGTCATGTCCATGGCCTGGCCGTCGGCGGCGTGGCTGTCGGCGGACGCGGGTGCGATGGCCGGGGCGCTGAGCTTGCGGCGCGGCTGAATTGGCACGCTGAGCGTGGGCACGTCCAACGCGGCATGGCCCGCCGGGGTGAAGCCGCCATAGGGCGACATGGCCATGCGCGGCGAGGTCGTCATGGGAGCGAAGAACGATGGGGGCATGCCTGCCCCGTTGAAAAACCTGGGTAGGACGGCCGGCTGGGGCGACACGGCCGAGGGGGCGATGGCGATCGGCCGCGGTGCGACGGGCATCTTGCCGAACCCCGGCTGGACGCCGTAAGGCGCGGGCGTCATGGGCACCGAGCCGGCCGGGGTCGACGGCACACTCGACGCGGCGGCAGCGGTGGCGGTGGCGGCGGCGACGGCGACGGCCATGCGCGGCGACGTGCGCTGGTGCTGCTGCGGCTGCCCCTGGCGCTGCTGCCCCTGGCGCGGCTGGATGCGCATATACTCTTGGAGGTACGCCTGCTGCCGCGCGAGGGTGGCGGGGTCTGGCGCCGCGCCGGCCTGGCCAGGCGGGTTGGCCATGACCGCGGCCGCGCCGCACGAGCAGTTGGTGGTCATCTGCTGCACCTGCCGGCGCAGCTGCGCGAGCTCGTGCGCCATCATGTCCTTCTGGCGCTTGATGTGCTGGATGTACGTCACGGCCTGGACGCACACGGCATCAGCCATACGAGAGGGGGGATACGAGGCTAACGGCGCACTTTGCTGAGCACGGCCGCCTTGGTCATCTTCTGGTTCCCACACGACGGGATGCAGCTCTTGAGCTCCTCCAGGCCGTCCTTGATGTTGCGGCGGCGCGTCTGCTCGCAGGCGAGGTGGAACTGGCGGCGCTGCTCCAGCAGCTCGTCCACCTGTGGTGCGTCCTCCGACTTAATCTGTGCGCGCGCGTAAAGTCAGCAGGGGCACGACAGCCCCCCAAAAAAAATCCCCCCACAGGCGCATACCTGGGCATTCAGCATGCCCGCATGCTCCGGTAGCCCCGGCGAGAACTTGAACTCGGGCATCTGCGCGGCGCGGCACGCGGGATAGTGAGCGAGGGTTGTTTTTTTTTTTGCGCGCACGTGCGCCGCCGCACCTTGTCGGCCAGCAGCTCGGCCGAGAATTCAGCCGAGAATTCGCCCTCCTCCGGCCCGTCAAACTCGTTCTCGTCCTCTTCGGCAAAGTTGTACTGCTCGCCGTCCTGCATCTGCAGGCCGTGCAGCGGCGCGTGCTGCTCGAGATCGGCAAACAGCTCGAGGTGGCTCGCGTCCGGCGCGTCGTTGGACGAGCCCGTCGACACGCTCGGGCTCTCCATCGCCTCGCTGGCCGCGCTCACCACGTCGGCCTCGGTCGCACTGCCCGCGAAGATCTCGCGCAGCTTGCTGCTGTTGCGGCGCACCCACCGTGCCGTGTTGTTGGCCCCTGCAGGTTGCGCCACGTGCGTCGGTTGACCGCGGCGGAGAGGGCAAGCGCCGCGCGGCGCACCTGCCGCGAGCTCGGCCTCGAGCTGCCGCTGGCGGCGCTGTTGCATCACGAGCTCGTGCGCCGACTGCGCGTCCATCCCTCCCTCGCTCTGTGGGACGGGCCGTGTGAGTTGACCAAAGCGCGCGCTTGCCGTCCCCGAAAAAGGGAGGCGGCCGGCGGAGCGGCACCGAGCGCGGATTTGAGGCGCGCACAAGGGGGCTGCAGCGGCGGGCGCGCAGGCCGGCGCGTAGACAGCGCCAGAGGAGGGAGGACGAGGCGTGGGAGGGGCGGTCGGAGGCAAGGACAGGGCGGGTTGCGCCGAAAACAGCCAACGGGACGCCCTGGCTCCCGCGCGCGCTTGTTCCCCTCCCGTGCGCGGCCGGCACGCGCGCGCCGTGAGGAGGCGCGCGCGCACGCACAGACGGGCCCGCCGGCGCACGGCACCGCGGCGCGTTGCCGGTCCACGCCACAAAAAAAAAGGTCAGCGAACACCGTTCGAAGGTTCTGTGCCCATGCCGGCGACGTGGGCGCCGCGGCGGGCCCGCGAGTAGGGCGGCGCGGACCAGCGCACGACGGCGTGGGGTGCGGGCAGCGCGACAGGCAGCGCGGCGGGAAAGAGAGCGGCGGCAGGTGAAGAGGCGCGCTCTAGGGGATGTGCAATTCATCAGCGATCGATGTGCAGATAGGGCTGCTAGTGTTCAATTGACAGGCACGGCAGGTGCGCACACGTCACTTGTCACTTGCTAGATTGCTTGTAGCCCGTCGTGTCGAGGATCTGGCGGGGCGCGCGCGGGCGCACAAGTCAGTCGCTTGACAAAACGAGCGGTATGCGATGCGAGTGCGGCGCGCCTTTTTGCCGCACATTGAGCAGATGCCTGCACAGAACGGACGCCGTCAGCCCACCGCGCGCACGCACGCTCGCAAGTCCAACGCACCCTGCTTGTACGCGCACGCCTGGCAGTAGTGCGACCCCGCTTGGTGCACCTTGGCCTTGCACAGGTTGCACTTGACCGTGTACGGCTCGAAGCTGGCCGCGCCCGCCGTCAGCCGCACACGCAACGGCGCTCCGTCACGCGCCGACGCACGAGCTGCGTGCGCTCTTGCTTAGCAGCTTGTTCTCGCCCACCTTGCGCCCCCCGCCCTCTGCCGGCCGCGTCCGCCTCGTCAGCCGCGCGCGCCCGCGGCAAACGGTCGGGACAAGCACCGGTCACGTTGCGCGCGCCGTCCTTCCACTTGTCCGGCACGATGACCTTGCCGAGCTTGCTCTGGCCTGCACGGCTCGCGCCGCGTCAGCACGCCCGCGCCGGGGACAGGCGCAACGCACACGCGTCGCAGACCATTCGAGTTGACCGTAAGAGCCGGGGCTGTGAACGAGCGTCAGCCACACTGCATGCGGGTGCGCGCACGGCAGGTAAAGTGGAATGGTGAAGCCCACGCGCCGAGCCGTCGCGCTAGAGCAAACGGCCGCGCAGCCACACGTGATGCCCGATGGCGACGGCGCGTGCGTGGCCTGCACGGCCCGCCCGTGCGCACCCGGTCGCCGCGCCGTCAGTACGCCCGATACCAGCACGCACAGCAGTCAGGCAGGCTCCGACCCGAGTCGACTTTCGAAATGTCGAAGAAGGACGAGGACAGCGGTCCGTGCCGCCTTGTGCGCGCCCGTCCCGGCTCACGCGCCGCCCTCGCCCGTCCTCGCCCGCCCGCCCGCCCGCTCCCGCACCGCGCAGAGGTCACGCCGTTCACGGCGATCGAC
>CALSCO010000711.1:0-70303 GCA_943704415.1 Parvularia atlantis | reverse complement strand
GGGGGGAGGGGGGGGGGGCCTGCTGACGCCGGCGATGCGTGCACGGCAGCTATATCGAGGACTTCCCGGTCGCCGACATTGTGCGCGCACTAGGCGCGTCCGACGATATCGTGGCTGCGGCGCAGCGCGCGGTCGCGTCGCGCGTGCGGCTGAGTGCTACCGGCGAGTCTGACGCGTTGTAGCAGTATGCTAGCGGGTTTATGATTGGACATGCGGCTGTCAGGCGGAGAAGACCAGCGAGGACGAGAGCAGCGGGCGGTTGGCTTTGCGCGCTTGTGCCTCGGCCTCCTCAAACTTGCGCATGCAGTCTGGGGCCAAGGGCGCGCGCGTGTGGGCGGGGCCGCGCGCAGCAGCCCAGCGTGCCCGCGCACCGTAGCTGAGCATGTGCAGCACTTCGGCGTCGGCCCTGTCAAAGATGTCGAGCGGGATGTCGGCCTGGCTGTCGAGCGCGACCTGGAGGGAGGCGCGGGCGCGGTTCAGACGCAAGCGCACGCGTGTGCACCACGCGCCTTGATGTCCACGGCCACCGGCCCGGTGATGTTGACCTGCAGGACCGAGTTGGGTGCGAGGTAGGTGGCATAGACGCGCATGCACGCCGCGCGGTACTTTGGCTGCGCCGTGCTCGGTGCCAGCCGCCGGATGTGCGCGACCTCCTGGTGGCTGTACGCTGGTGTGAGCGGCATGTGCGCGGGCCCGCGCCCCCCACGCACAAGAGCAGATTCTCGTGGCAGAAGATCTGCTTGAGATACGCCTCAAACAGGCTCGCACGCACGGGGTCGTGCAGCACCTGCGTCAGCCGGAAGTAGTCGGCGCCGATCTGCGCCGCACACGCCCGTCAGCACAGCACGCGCAGACGAGAGCGGCGCGGCACACCTCATCAAACTGCAGCGGCGCCTCGCGCTGCACGCGCCGCTGGACGAGCTCAATGTTGTCGCGGTAGTTGAGCTGCACCGCCGCAAGCTCCTCGGGGCTGAGGAACAGGCGCTTGCGTCCGACAAAGGCGTAGTACAGCACGCCCAGGATGATCCACAGCGCGAAGCCCAGCAGCGCGTACGCCGCCTGGGCCGACGAGCTCTGGTAGACGAAGATGCACACGAGCGCGATGGCCGCGAGCACGAGCGCGACAACGGCGCCCGCGATGCCCAGCGGGCTGTAGAACGGCCTACGCATGCACGCCTACGTGAGAACGGCGAGGGCGGGGCGCGCGCGCGTGCGTGCGCACCGGTGCAGGACGGCGCGCGGGTACTTGACACGCAGGATGATGAACGCGAGCATCTTGAATATTTGCGACACGAGCTGCGCGTGCGAGAGCGAGCAACGCATGAGCCGCTGCAATACGCGCGTGGCCGTTGACCGCACCGTGCCGATCGTGGTCATGGCAATGAGCACCTCGGACGAGCTCGAGTCGCTCGGCAGCGCGCTCACGAGCACGGCCAGGTACATCACGAGGCTCGCAAACAGGATCGAGCCCACGGGCACGTCCGCCCGCCCGTAGACAAAGCACAGGAATGGCGGTAGGAAGCCCGCGCGGCTGGCGGCAAACAGCGCGCGGACGCCTGCGCACACAGGGTAAGCGGCGCCGCGTGCACGCCTCCAGCCATGCTGACCGGCAAAGAGGAAGACCGCGGAGCCGATGATGAACGAGGCCAGCTGCAGCGCAGCTGACAGGCGCAGGCTGTCTGTGCTGAAGATGAACGCAAAGCCGCTGTTCATCGGCAGGCTCTCGATCGCCTGCGCGCGGGAGCCGTCAGCGCGACGTGCACGACCACCGACCGGCCCGACGCACCAGCACGACGATGCCCGGCGGCAGCGCCACGCCGACAAAGAGCGTCAGGATGGCCAAGACAAACAGGACGCCGAAAGAGATGAGCAGCGCGCGCGGCACCACGCGGCTCGGCGTGCGCACGTCCTGCGGGAGCGGCGTCAGCGCCGGGACACGCAGCAGCAGCCACGCGCGCACACCTCTGCCACGAACGGCACAATCTCGAGGCCGAGGTAGAACCAGATGGCGAACGTCAGGTTCACGAAGAAGCCCGGCACGCCCAGCGGGAACCAAAGCTCGGTCGCGCTCGGCTCCGTAGAAGAGTCGGCTGCGCGCGCACAGTCTGTCAAGACGTGACATGCGGCGAGGCAGGCACGGCGGACCGGCGGGGGGTGCGACCGGCGCGAGCGCGTTGGCGTAAAAGCTGATGAAGTGGAAGCCGCCAAAGATCCAGACGCACAGCACAACGAGGGCCACGCCCGTCAGCGAAGAGATGACCTGTGGGCACTGTGAGGGGCGCCCGAGCGCAGCGCGAGGTCGCGCACCTGGTAAAGGCGTGTGCCGCCAAAGATCATCAGCGACGTGATGCAGCCAGCCAGCAGGAACGCCCACAGCACGTCCAGCTCCGGCCGCGCGCCCTCGAAGAACAGCTGCCCGAGCAGGACGCCGCTGGTGAACGTCGTGGCCGAGGCGCCTGTGCGTGCGGCGCGCAGGCTCAGCGGATGCTGCTTCTCGCAGGTGCACCCGCACCGATCACAAACTCGGCGATGTCGCAGAGGATGACCAGGAGGCCGGGCAACTTGCCCATCGTGCCGCGCACGTAGGCGTAGCTCGCGCCGGCAAAGGGAAACACGGACGCGAGCTCGGCCAGGGAGCTGACGAAGCAGGCGTACATGAGCGAGATCACGAGGAACGCCGCAAGCAGCCCGCCGACGCCGCCTGTGTGCGCCGCCCCGCCCGCCGTCAGCGCCTGTGCGCCATCCCCGTGTACGCCGCGCCCCGCGCGTGCACCGGTCGAGCCGAAGTTCCAGCCCGAGTACTCGCCGTCGAGCACGCCGCCGAGCGTGAGCAGGACGAGCGGGACAAGGCCGACCGCGCGCTGCGGGCGCCGCGTGAGCCACGGGACAGGCGCGCGCGCGGGCGCCGGTCGGCACCTGCAGGCGGATCTGCGAGAAGGCCGGCGAGTAGCCGATGCGCTGGGCGATGCGTCGCACGCCCTTGTGCACGCTTGACGCGCCCGCGGTCGAGTTGGACAGGCTCTGGCGGCACGGGCGTGGCTCAGGCGGCTCAGCCGCGGACGGGCAGCAGGCGGTGGCGGCGGCGGGCCACGCACCGAGCTCGTGTCGCTGCCCGCGTCGACGTGCGCCCGCGTCGAGGCCGAGTCCTTGTCGACCTCGTCGCCTGTGCGGCAGGTCAACCGGGCGCAGCCGCGTTGAACGGGTGCGCGCACCGTCGCGGGGCGAGCTGGGCGCGCCGTCCTCGGGGCCCAGCGCGACGTTGGTCACGTCGAGCGCGAGGCTGTCCTTGCTCTCGGGGCCGGGCGCGGCGTCGGCGTCGGCGGCGGCGTCGGCGGCGGTCATGGCCGTTTGCGGGCGAGATCGCAAGGGACAATCAGAGCCAATCAGCAACCGATGCGGCTGCACGTCACGGTGCCGGTCGCGGTCGACGCGTTCCACGGCGGCGATGGCGACGTGCACCTGTTCTTCCTGTCGCACCTGCACGAGGGTGATGCGGGGCGCGCGCGCTCGCTCGGCGGCTCCCGTGCTGATGCGGAAAGGGGGGCAGATCACACGAGCGGGCTCTCGCCCAGGTGGCGCCGCGGCCGCATCCTCTGCTCGGCCACGACGCGCGCGTTGCTGCTGCACAAGTTTGCGGGCTTCGATGCGTCGCTGGTGGTGCGCGGCTGCAGCGATGCGCCGGCGCCCCCGCGCTCACGCTCCCCCTCCCGGCGCAAGCACGCCCTGCCCGAGAACGAGCCCGTAACGGTCTCCCTGTTGCGCGACGGGCCGTCCGATGCGCGCGCCACGGCCTGGGCCATCGCGCGGCAGCACTACGTGCGCACGCCGCGCGAGAGGTGGCCTTGCGCGCGTGCTCACGACAGCGGCGCACGCCCGTGCGCAGTACCAGCAGGAGGACCGCTCGACCATGGCCGTGACGCTCGTGCCCGCCAACCACTGCCCCGGCGCGGTCATGTTCGTGTTCCAGGGCGCGTTCGGGACGATCGTGCACACGGGCGACTTCCGGTGCGCGCGCCCGCGTTGCGCCCGCGCGGGGCCTGACGGGCGCGCAGCTACCACCCGGCGATGGTCGACGAGACCGTGCTCGCGTCGATCCACGTCGACCGGCTCTACCTCGACAACACGTACTGCGACCCGCGCTGCACCATGCCGTCGCGAGTGCGGGGCTGCTGGTTGCCGGGGAGCGCTGCTGAGCGGGGCCGTCCGCACGCACAGGAGGTCGCGGCGCAGCAGGCCGCGGCGATCGCGCGTGAGCACCTCGCGCGTGGCGCCACCGTCGTCATAGCCGTCGACACGCTCGGCAAGGAGGAGCTGCTGGTGCACCTGGCGCAGCAGTGCGACGTGCCCGTCGCCGTGCCGCCGCGGCGGCTCGAGGCGCTACGCCTGCTCGGCCTGCCGCTGGCGCACTTCACCGACGACTACACGGCGACGCGCATGCACTGCCTGCCGAAGCACCTCGTCACCGCGGCCATGTGCGCGCGCGCCGTAGCGCTGAAGGGAGGGTTTCTCACACGCGCGGACCGCGTCGCAGGCTCGAGGCGCGCAACCGTGAGGGCTCGCCGACCGTGGCCATCCTGCCTTCGTGTGTGCAGTACATCCTAGGCGGCGAGTCGCCGGCCTTCTCGTCGCCGCACATGCACGTGCGCGCGACCTGTGTGCGCGTGCGCGTGTTGCGTGCCTGATGACTGCGCCGCAGGTCGTGTCGTACTCGCTGCACTCGTCGTTCGCCGAGATGGCCGAGTTTGTGCGCCGGCTCAAGCCGAGCGAGATTGTGCCGATCGTGCCAGACCGCTTCGCCGACGTCACGCGCCACTTCCGCCAGTACATCAGCCCCGTGCGCGCCGGGCCGTGCCGCACGCGTCCCATGCCGCTCACGCCGTGTCGCGCAGGTGCCGCCACTCTGGGTGCGCAACCCGTCGTCGGCTGAGCCGGGGCCGCGACCGCGCCCCGCGCGACGATCCGCGTCCGTCTGCGGCGGGCTCGCCGTCGCGCTGCCTCCCACGTCCAAGCGGCGGCGCCCGGAGTTTGAGGACGCGGACGACGACGACGACGAAGTCATCGAAGCACCACGGCTCGTCCCGACCGCGCCGGCGCCGCCAATCGAGGAGCGAGCCGTGTCGCCGACACTCGCGTCGCTAATCGCAGACGCGCGCGCGATCGCGTGGGAGGACATAGAGCACGAGGAGGCAGCGCGCGACGAGAACGTGCCCGAGATGGACTTGAGCCTCGTCGTGCACAAGCGCGGGCTGGGGCCGATCAACTGGGAGGCGCTCATCTCGCGTCTCCAGCAGCGGCAGCCGCAGCAGTAGCGGGCGCGCACTTTCTTTGATGTTTGTTGTACACCATCATGTAGACACGGCGTCAATGGGCGCGCGGTGCCAGCGCAGCACGCCCAGGCCGACGACCGACGCGCCCAGCGCGACGAGCAGGACCGGCAGCCAGACGTCCATCGCGGGTGACGAGTTCTGCTCGGCCGCTTGACACGTCCCGCTGACGACGACGAGGAACGCTGACACTGAGCGGCGGCGGCGCTGTGAGCCCACACCAGCGCTGCTGGGCAAAGAAGACCGCGCACGGAAAAAGAGCACGCCCGTCGCTCCCGACTGGAAGAACTTGAACGTCGCAAAGGCCGCCTCGGAGCGGTCGCGGAAGAGGAAGCCGAGGATGCCGTACGACTGCGTGTTTATAATCGCATCGCCCAGGCCCAGCAGCACCGCCGTTGGGATGAGCACCTCGAGGCGGTTGCGCGGGTCGATCAAGTACAGCAGGAAGTAGGCTGTCGCGGCACGCGTGAGCAACCCGCACACAGGCACACAGGCACACATGCACGCACCCACGAGCTGCAGCACGCCCGCGAGGCTCAGCACGGGCAGCCGCCCGAGCCGGTCGGACAGCTTGCCAAAGGCGAGTGAGCCGAGCGACGCGGCGAGGCCGAGGCACGCCATCACGTACTGCGACGCGTCAGTGGGCAGCTCAAGCGGTTTTGCGCACGCACCAGCTTGATCGCCAGGTCCTGCGTGCACTTGCCGTCGCCCTTGTAGTCGTTGATGAACAGCGGAATGTTGCCCGCGAAGAACGTCTGGGTGATGCCCGAGTAGACGATGAGCGGGATCAGCGCAACCATGCGCCAGTCGCCCATGAGCATGACGACCTGCGCGTACAGCGCACAGGTGCTCAGCCAGCGGCTTGCCGCACGCGCCGCCAGAGGCCGCCGCACCTCCAGCAGCGTGTGCCAGCGCGACGGCGGCTCGACGTCGTCCAGGCTCTTTGGCGCGGGCGCGCGCTCGACGGCGCGCAGCCACAGGAACAGCAGCAGGCCGAGTCCACCCGCGCCCGCCAAGATCTCAAACACGAGCTCCTGCGGCCACGAGCGGGCGCTGAGCGCGGCCGGGGGAGCGGCGTCGGCCATGCACGCGCGCACCACTTTGACGCTCAGCGTGAACAGGACGGCCGCGCCGACGTTGCCGAGGATCTGGTTGCCCATGAAGATGAAGAAGAAGAGGCCGTTGGCTGTGCCGAGGTCGGCCGTGCTCGAGCAGTACGTCACGTACGCGCCCTGCGCCGTCCAGATCGTCGCCGCGCCGGCGCCGAGGAGCGCGGCCGAGGGGATCATGACCGCGTACTGCACCAGCTCGCTGTCGCCGTTGCGGATCGCGATCACGTTGGCCACGACGTACCAGACGTACGTGCTCGCGCCGAGGAAGAGCGCCCACCTGCGCCGCGGAGCGGGTCAGGCGTGCGCTGCGGCGGCTGAAGGGCGGCACGTCACTTGAGCCCGAGCGCGCGTGTGATGCTGCTCGCGACGAGGTTGACGACCGCGAACACGATGTAGAGCGTCCCGAGGCTCCAGAAGCCGACCTGTCCGACGAAGATCGACGAGGCGAGGTTCTGCAGCGGCGCACTCGCAGGGTCAGGCAGGCGGGCGCGCGGGGTGGTCGCTTTCGTCCGCACCTGGGTCACGGTGAACGCCGAAAACAGGAAGAGGAACGCGAGCGCGAGCCACGCGACGTCGCGCAGGCTGGTCACGTGATCGCCGTCCTGCGCGGCGCCACCCGGCGGCCCGGCGTTGATGCTCGCGTCCGTGCTCGCGCTCTCGCCGAGGAGCAGCGGCCGCTTGTCGGTGGAGTCGCCGGTCTCGTCCAGAGCCGCGCTGTCCATCATGCCCGCACACTAACTGCATCGCGCCGAACGACCAGCGGGTCGACCGCGCGCACGCCCGCTCCCGCCTGCCTGCTTTTGGGCCGCTATCGCCCACTCACTCATCGCGACACACGCACAGGCCGCCCCTTCCGCTCCCGCACCGTGCGGACGGCGCCGTCCGCGCGCGCCGAAAGCAGCAGCCATGGGGTGCGCCGCGTGGCTCTCGCGCGGCATCCGCCTGCTGGCCCGCGACCTGACGCCTCGCGCCCGCGTGCCAAGGGCCCTCTTCCGCTCCGAGGACATGACGCTGATCCAGCTCTTCATCCAGTTTGAGTCGGCGCACGCCGTCGTCAACGAGCTCGGCCACCTGGGCATGGTCCAGTTCCGCGACGTGCGCTCCACACCTGCCGAAATCCTCCCGCCGCAGCAGCCCTCACGCGCCTCTGCAGCTCAACCCGCACATCAACCCGTTCCAGCGCAAGTTTGTCGGCGACATCCGCCGCTGCGAGGAGATGGAACGCAAGCTTCGTGCGTGCCGTTCTCTCTCGTCTGTCGTGCGCGCCGTTCACCCGCGCGGCTCGCGCGGCTGGCGCGTCAGGGTTCCTGGCCAAGGAGATCGCCCGCGCCAACCTCGAGCTGGAGGACGCGCACCTCATGCTCGACACGAGCACCGACCGCTCCCAGCAGGAGGCGCAGGAGCTGGAGGTGGCGGCGACTTTGGCCCTGCCCGGCACGCCGGTGACTCGTGCGCACGCCGCGCCCCGCTCGCAGGAGAAGCTCGCTCGGCTCGAGGGCGAGATCATCAACATGAACCGGCACGAGGAGGCGCTGCTCAAGAGCTTCATCGAGCTGACCGAGCTCAAGTATGTGCTCCAGACGGCCGACAAGGTCTTCAACGAGGTGCGCCGCACTTTATGCCACGCTTACACGCACGCTCACGCTCACGCTCCCCGCGCGGTGCGGCAGTCCGAGGGCACCGACAGCGTGCGCCGCCAGGTCGAGCGTGGCCAGCACCGCATGCTTGAGGACGACAACGTGGGCCTGATTGGCGCGGGCGACATCCAGCTCGACAACCTGCGCAGTGGCGACTTTGCCGCCGCGGGCGACTCGAACCGCCTCGGCTTCCTCTCGGGCGTGATCCCGCGCGCCAAAGTGCACACGTTCGAGCGCGTGCTGTGGCGTGCGCTGCGCGGCAACCTGATCATGCAGTCGGACGAGATCACCGAGGTCGGGTGCCTCGCCAGCGTGCTGTGCGAGCCGGTCTGACGCCGTGCGCAGCCGATTAAAGAGATTGGCAGCGACAAACCCGTCGAGAAGAACACGTTCGTCGTCTTTGTCCAGGGCACGACCCTGCAGAGCAAGATCCGCAAAGCACGCCCCCTGTCGGGCGCGTGTGCGTGTTTGCGTGCTGACCCGGCGACGCAGCTGAGCGAGAGCTTTGGCGCGACGCTGTACCCGTGCCCGGACAGCGGCTCGGACCGCCACGCGCTGCTGCAGAATGTGACGTCGCGCCTGGAGGACCTCACGAGCGTGCGTGGGCCTCGGCGCGCGACGGCGCAGGGCGAGCAGCTGATCGCGCTCCGCAGGTGATCGACAAGACGCACGAACACCGCAAGCGCGTGTTGCTGGCTATCGCGGCGCAGATGGACGCGGCTACGTCGCTCGTGCTGATGGTGCTCGCCACCTTTGCTGCTAGCCCGGCCCTGACGCTGCCGCCGGGCCTGTCCGCAGGAGAAGAGCATCTTCCACACGCTCAACCTGTTCAACTTTGACATCGCGTCTAAGGCGCTCGTGGCCGAGGGCTGGTGTCCGACCAAGTCGCTCGTGGACATCCAGGTCGCGCTCGAGACGGCCCGGGTGCGTACCACGTGCGATTCGGCGTGCTGCACGGGGGCTGACGTGCGTGCAACACGCAGGAAAAGTCGCAAGCCGTCGTGTCGACCGTGATCAACGTGCTCAAGACGCACGAGACCCCGCCCACGTTCCACCGCACCAACAAATTCACCAACGGCTTCCAGGTGCGCGCGCGCGGTCGATCGTCGGCCGCTGACGGCACCGGGGGGGCAGGTCATCGTCGACGCGTACGGCATCGCGCAGTACCAGGAGGTCAACCCGGCCCTGTTCAGGTTCGCGCGCGTGTGCGGGGCGTTGGACGCCCTGGGGGCTTACGGCTCGCCGCGCGCAGCATCATCACGTTCCCGTTCCTGTTCGCGGTCATGTTTGGCGACTTTGGCCACGGCATCCTCGTGACGATAGTCGCGGTGTACATCGTGATCAAGGAGAAGGACCTGAAGGAGACGGCGCGCGGCAACGAGGCGCGTCGGGAGCGCACAAATGCCTGCGTGTGTCGCGCGAGGCTCATACGGCCCGCGCAGATCTTCAACATGCTCTACGGCGGCCGCTACATCCTGCTGCTCATGGGCATCTTCTCGATCTACACCGGCCTGATCTACAACGACATCTTTTCCAGGTCGACGGAGATCTTCGGCGAGTCGGGCTGGGAGTTTGAGCGCATCCCGAACGTGACGTTGCAGGAGGGCCACTTCACGGGACACGTCTACCCAGTCGGGTGCGCGCCGCCCGCGCCGCCCGCGCACATCTGACGCGCGCGGCGGTGGATCAGTGTCGACCCCGGCTGGTACGGCTCCGACAACCTGCTCATCTTCTCCAACTCGTACAAGATGAAGATGTCGGTGATCTTTGGCGTAATTCAGGTGTGGCGCACATGCATGCCAAAGACGCAGGCCTGAACGACGCCGCGCGCAGATGACCTTTGGCGTCATCCTCAGCCTGTACAACATGCTCTTCCGCAAGGACTGGCTGTCGATTATCAACGAGTTTGTGCCGCAGATGCTCTTCCTGCAGGTGCGCGCGCAGCGAGCGCGGCACCGGGCGCTGATGCGCGCCGCGCGCAGGCGATCTTTGGCTACCTCGTCGCGACGATCATCTACAAGTGGACTCAACCGTGGGACGTCATCCCGCCGCCGTCGCTGCTCAACATGCTCATCAACATGTTCCTCTCGCCCGGCAAAGTCAAGGACGGCCAGCATCTCTACGAGGGCCAGGTGTGCGCGCGCGTGCCGGGCATGGAGCTGTGCGCTGACCGCCGACCAACCGCGCAGGGCTCGCTGCAGCTGATCCTCGTGATCATCGCGGTCATCTGCGTGCCGTGGATGCTCCTCGTCAAGCCGTTTGTGCTGCGCTACTACCACAACAAGAAGAAGAGCGGCCCGGACTACAACCACCTGCACAGCGTGACGGGTGCGTGCCATGCGCGTGCGGTGCGCAGTGTTCACGCCCGACCGCCTGCCCCGCCAGTCGACCAACACGACGGCGACGACGTCCACATCACGTCCATGCGCAACCCGGCCGCCGAGGGGGTCGCCGACGACGAGCACCACAACGGCGAGAGCGCGGGCGGGCACGGCCACGCGCACGGCGAGCACGGCGAGGAGGTGCGGCGCGATGGCAGGGCGGCGCGCGCGCAAGGGTGCTGATGCGGCGCGCAGTTTGAGTTTGGCGAGATCTTTGTGCACCAGACGATCCACACGATCGAGTTCTGTCTCGGCTGCATCTCCAACACGGCCTCGTACTTGCGGCTATGGGCGCTGTCGCTCGCGCACGCCCGTGCGTCTGCCCCCGCGGCAAGCGCTCGCACGCCTGACGCGCCCGTGCGCCAGAGCTCGCGGAGGTGCTGTGGACGATGACGCTGAGCCAGTTTTACGGCATGAGTGGGTGCGCTGCGGTTGCGCCGCGGGTGCGCGCGCGCTCGTGCGTGACTGACGCGGCCTGCCAGCTTCATCGCTGCGCTGGGCCTGTTTGCTGGCTTTGCCGGGTGGTTCGCGCTCACGATCTTCATCCTGCTGGTGATGGAAGGCCTGTCGGCGTTCCTGCACGCGCTGCGCCTGCACTGGTGCGTGCGGTGGTGCGCACCAGATACGTCGCTGACACGACGCGGCAGGGTCGAGTTCAACAACAAGTTTTACAAGGGCGACGGGTACAAGTTCCAGCCCTTCTCGTTCGCGCACCTCGACAAGGAGGACGACTGACGACGGCCGCACGAGTTGTGTGCACACTGAGTCTTCATGCGAGAGAACAACACAAGAGCATCACGGTGCGACAACGCGCACGGTCGCATCGTTGGCCACGGGCGCGGTCAGCACAAAGTGCTCGGCCATCGTGAAGCCCGCCCACCGGTCGTTCACAAAGACGTGCCCGCCCGTGCCGTCGCCCGCCCACGTTACGCGCGTGCGTGCAGCGTCGAGCGAGGCAGACGGCCGCTCACGTTCGGCGGCAAAGTGCTTGTGCGGGCCCAGCTGCGCGCGCACTCAGCGTCGGCCGTCGTTACGCGGCGGGCCTCGGCGCGCACCTGGATGCGGCCGATGTGCAGCGTGCCCGGCGCGCCGCTCGGGTGGATGACGACCGCCAGCTCGGTGGCGACGCCGGCAACGCCCGCGTCAAACGCGAGCGTGCGCCACACGCCGTTTTCAGCGGTGCTCTGCGACGGCTCCGCGGCGCCGTCTACCGCGCCTTTGACGCCAAAAAGCAGCGGGCCGGGCGCGCCGTCCACCGTGAGACGCAGGGCAGCCGCGATGGTGCCCTCCGCGCGCACGGTCGCGACGAGCCACGTGCCCTGCACCGGCGCCGTCAGCAATTGCTTCGGCCGCGTACGCGTTGCACCGCGGCGACCGTGTGCTGCAGCTTGAACAGCGGCGCGACGATGGCCTCGGTGCCGGCCGCGGCACCGACGCGCAGCTGCAGGCTCTGGCCTCCCTCGAACGCGTCCTGCGCCGCGCGACCCCTCAGCTGCTGCATGCACCACCGCCACAGCCACCGCGCACCTCGTCTGACAGCAGCGCGTGCCAGGGCAGGGCCAAGTCGACGCCCTCGGGCGACTCGTGCAGACGCAGGCGCGCCGGCCAGCTGGGCTGCGGCTGCTGCAGCGCCAGGTGGCACCAGCGGCCTGCACCCACGCACGTCAGCCACGCGCGCACGGCAACAAGCAGTGCACACACCCTCGTGCACGGCCCTGCCCGCTCGGAAGAAGCGTGCGCCTGTGCCGCGGCAAAAGTTGGTGAAGAACTCGGACGTGCCCGGGGCGCTGTGGGGCGCGAGCAAGGCCCCGATCGACTCTGCCAGCGACGTGAACCGCGTGTGCCTGCGACAGAGACGCCGCACACACCCGTAGCGGCGACCCAGAGCCGCTGCGTCACGCCGAAAAAGTCAAGTCTGCCCTTGTCAGACACGACCTCCCACGTCCAGCCGGGCGCAAACACGGCAACAGACGTCCTCGCCTTGACGCACACGTCGACGGCCTGCGCGCGCCGTCTGAGACGGGGCAAGGTCGGCAGCGCGCGCGCGCACGTGCCTTCCACGCGTCGAAGCCGCCACCGCCAAACGTGTTGCGGCCAAAGCAGTCGATGCCGCAGTAGACGTCGCGCCTGCGCGCCCCCGCGGTTTCTTGCGAGGCGACAGTGTGTCAGGCGCGCACGCCCAGCCGCCCGCGCCCAGCTGCCCGCGCCCGCGCACCGGCCGAGCTCGCCGGCTGGTGCGCCTTCCACGTGTAGTTGGTGAAGATGGCGTCGGTGTTGTCGAAGAAGACCTTGTTGCGGAAGTTGAGCTCGTTCTGCCATGCGAGGCGGCCGTCACTGGTGACGCTGTCGTACCTGGAGGCGGGCCAGCGGGCTGGTGAGCACGGGCGCAGCGCGGCACCGTTGTGCGCACGGCGACGCACCAGACGAGCAGCGACCCGGGCGCGGCCGCATGCATCGCCTCGCGCAGCTCGCCCAGGAAGATCGCGAGCTCCTCGGCCTTTGGTGGACGCCGTGTGAGGGCCTGTGGCGGGCGAGCGGGCGGTCGGTCGCAGCGCACCTGCTCAGCCGAGTCGAGAGCGCTCTCGACGTTGAAGAACCAGCCGTCAAACTGGTAATGCAGCATGATGTCGACTGGCGGCGGCGTCAAGCCGCGGCGCGCGTTGTGCCGTCGCCCGCACCAAACGGCTGGATCATGACGAAGCGGCCCGTGACCGGGTCGCGCTCGAGCACGGCGCGGTTGTCCTTCTTGCCGTCGTCCCATTCGGTGATGAACGTGCCGAGGACCTGGGCGCGGCTTTGAGGGTGAGTGCGATGCTGCACGTGTGCGTGTGTCGTGCGCGCTCGCCTGCACGCCGTGCCGGTGCGCCGTGTCGATCCACTGCGGCGGCGGGATGGCGCAGCGGTCGTGGCTAAAGTAGATGAAGACGTCGACGATGTGCCAGTAGTGGAACGTGAAGTGCTGCACCCTGCGTTGGTGCGTCGGGCGGGTTGAGCGGCGTCGACAACAAACGAGCGATGACGGACGCAACGGCGAGAGGTCGGTCTGGTGCGCCGCGTCGGCCAGGAAGTTGCCCATCATGTCGTGGCAGAGGATGACGCGCGGGGCTGTGCGCACGGCGGCGTGGGCGCACGGGACAGGCGCACGAAGGCGCACGCACCGTCGGCATCGCGCGCACGCGGCTGCAGCGGCGCGACCGTCGCGCGCGGCGGGTCGTCGGCTGCGGCCGTCCAGCGGCGCATCTCAGCGACCGACTTGAGCGCGCGCGCACGCGGGCCCGGTAGCGCCGTGCCGCGGAAGAAGGCGTCGTCGCGCGCGTCCTGCAGTTGGGCATCGGCCGTCATGGACATCGTGCGTCGGATGCGGCGCAGCAGGCGCCTGAGCATGTGGAACTGACAGCTTCGCGCTTGGGGGGGCAGACACAACACAGGCTGCCGTGCTCACTCATGGGTGGGGTGGGCTCGACACAGCCAGGGATGTGGCCCCTCCCTTCCACAGTCCCGCGCAGAGCCGCCGTCGCCCCGCACGCGCCCGACGCCCCCCGGCGCCGATGCCCGCGCCCTCGCCCTTGGCGCCCGCCGGCGACGCCCGCCCCGCACCGCACCGACCCGCAGATCGGCACAGGGGGCGCAGGCGCGCGGCAGACGGTCGAGCAGAAGAGCACGAGGCAAAGGTCCAGAGGCGCGGACACGGCGCGACGACAAAAACGCGGCCCCGCACGGGCCTCACGCACCCGCATGCAGGTGATCGCGTGGAGGCTTGTTGGGAACGACCACGGTGGCCCTCGGGGCCGCAGCCGCGCGCGACCGGCCGTCGACATTGCTGCGTTGTGTCGCGCCGAGCGCGCTCGGCCGCGGTCAGAACAACAACGAAAGGCGAGGCGTTCGCGCACCTGCAGACGACCAGACGACGACGCGGCCCGCCGCGGGGGCCGGGTGTGGGTGCCATGGAACCGGCTCGCACGTCCGTTGCCGAACGCACGCGCCGAGACCGCGGCCGCGAAGGAAGCCTTCTCCAACGCGGCGGTCTGCCTTGCTTCGAAACGCGTGTGAGACGTGCGTGCGCGGGGCGGCACGCACTTTTTTTCAAGCTCGATGTAGCACTCCTGCAGGCCGCCCGCCACGACGCGCGTCCGAGCGAACGCGGCCGGGTCCTGCGGGCACGCGCAGCCTGCCTGCACAGTCGGAGACGGCGCGAGGGGGCACGCACGCTCCTCCTGCTGACGGAGCAGGCCCACGAGGCGCGACCACTGCAGCGAGAGGCTAGGCTCGCTCAAGTGGCCGGCCCGCAGGCCGTCCGTCGCGCTCGGGGCGCGGGGCTCCCTTGGCGCCGCACGCGGCTGGCGCGGCGGGCCGGGCGCGCCGACGGGCATTCTGGCCTCGCTCGGGGCGGTCGGTGGACGGGGCGGTCCCCCTCAGCGGGCTGCTGAGATGGCGCGAGAGTGCGGTGACCCTTCCGTTGGTCTCGTCGCCGCGGGTCCTGACGGCTCGGTCGCGCGCGGTGGGGCGCGCGGTCGGGTGGTGTCGGGGGCGGGACGAGCAGAGAAAACAAAGACTTTCGAGTCCCCTCTGTAATAGGCCCTAAATCGTCCTGTCTTTGCCTGGTCGACCCGGCTGCTGACGCAACCGCACCCCCCCTGCAGGACACGTGCTCACTTGCAGTGCTTGTCAGACTTCATCTTGGCGCGCCGGTCCAGCAGCAGCTCGTTCAGCTGGCCCTCGGTCCGCGCCCGCTTCAGCTCCTCCTCGTCCTCCTTGGTCATGTGCACGCGCCCGCCGCCCCACGCCTGGAACTTCTTGCTGCGCGGTCGCGGTCGGGCGGGGCGTCACGCGCACGCGCACCCCGGTGCATCCTCGCACGCGCCACGCACACTGTCTCGAGCTCGAGGTCGCGCGCCGCCTTCTCCTCCTTGGCCTGCTGCTTTTTGCGCAGCTCGAGCCGGCGCGCGGCCTGGCACTTGACCAGGAAGGTCTCGGCGAAGCCGACGTGCTCGCTGTCGGCGCGCAGGCCGCCGCGCTCCTCCTCGGCCATGAGGAACTTGTCGTACTTGCTCTGGAACGCGACGCCGTCCTCGCGCAGCACAACCGTCCACTCTTCCTAGTGCGCGCACACGCACGTCGGCCGTGTCCGACCAGCGCGCGACGCCGCACCTGCGGGCCCACCGCCTCGCGCGCGAGCGACACGATGCCAAACTTGTCCGAGCTCAGGTACCGTCCGTGGGCCGACTTGAGCGAGACCACGCCCGGCAGCAGCTGGTGCGCCACAAACACCTGGCCTGCGCGCCGCTCAGCCGCGGCTGCGGCGGCGAGGGGGGCGCCGCGCCGCCTGCGCACCGACCGCGTCCGGCTCGTCCTTGCCCTCGGGCGTCTTGGGCGTGTTGACGAGCTTGACCTCGTTGCCCTCGGTGCTCTGGCGCGCCTGGCGCGTCAGCAGTGTTGTCGCTGGCCTGTTTGTCCGCCTGCACACACCGCGACGCACTTGGCCCCGCCCGCGATGCACACAAACAGCGGCCCAGAGAAGTCTGCGAGCGACTCGACCCGCACCCACACTGCCGGCGCGCGCCGCCGCCCGTCAGTCGCCTGCCAGGGACGCGCCCGCGGTGCACCGTCCGTGACCTCCTCGACCTTGTCGGCCTTTCGCTTCGTGCCCTTGGCCTTGGCAGCCGCCGCCGGCTCGCTGCGCGCCACACACACGCTCAGCCGGCGTGCGCGCCTGGCCGCGGCGGTCCGTGCGCACCCGCCCTTGAACGACAGACGCCCAGGCCGAACCTGGACCGACGACATTTGGAAATGCGCCAGCATGCTTTAATGACATCAGTCGTAGATAGCTACAACGTCTTCGCCTTCGGGCTCGTCGGCCGCACTCGATGGTGGCTGCGGCGGCGGCGCGCCGTTCGACGCCGCGCGCTCTGCGACCGGTCTGCTGCTGCTCACCGTGCGCTGCCGATCCCTGCGCACAGACACTGTGATGTCGTCCGGCGCCGGGGCGCGCGACGGCTCGGGGCTCGCGGCACGCAACGCGGGCGCGGCCGCGGGTACGGGTGCGGCGGGTGCGGCGGCCTCGGGCTCGCTCTCGCTGCTGTGGCTGCGCGACCGGTGGCGGTGGCGGTGGTGGTGCTGCTGCTGCTGCTGCTGCTGCTGTTGCCGCGAGCGGCTAGGGCTGCGGCTGCGGCTGCGGCTGCGTCGGCGGTCCTTGCCGTCGCGCTCCTTGCCGCGCTTGCTGTCGCGGCTGCGGTCGCGGCTGCGGTCGCGGCTGCGGTCTTTCTTGTCGCGCTCCTTGTCGCGCCCACGGTCACGATCACGGTCACGATCACGGTCACGCTCGCGCTCCTTGTCGCGGCTCTTGTCCTTGTCCCGCCTCCTGTCGCGGTCGCGGTCGCGGTCCTTGTCACGGTCGCGTTCGCGGCCCTTGTCGCGGTCACGGTCGCGTTCGCGGTCATGATCGCGGTCGTCGCGGTGCTCGGGCGGCCGCTGCAGCTGCGGGAGCACGGGCCCGTAGAACGAGCTGTTTTGGTACGGCATCTGCGCGGGCGCCGCATCAGCACAGAGCACTGCCAAGCCCCGCGGCGGCGGCGCACCGGCATCGGCAGCATCGACATCATCATGTGCATCGGCATGCCTGACGCGAGTGCAAGGGTCTCAGTACGCGCGCGTGCGTGCTTTACAGCCAGCACGCACCAACGTAGTACTCGCCATATCCAGTGTACAGGTCCTGCACCAACGGCAGGAGCGGGCCCGAGGACAGCGGCGGTAGGGCCTGCATGATGGCCGGGTCGACAAGCGAGGGGTCAAGCACGGACGGCAGATCCTTGGCGTTGACCGCTGCACAATCAGGCGGTCAGCGAGCGCACGCAGCGGCGGACGTGCGCAACGCACGATCGACGAGCACCTCCGCCGGCTTGGCGGGCGCGCTGACGCTGATCGCCCCGGCCGCGGCCGGAGGCACAGGCACAGCGGCCGGGGCGAGCGAAACAGCCGGCGCGGGCAGGGGCGCGCCCATCGAGATCGCGCCCGAAATCTTGACGGCCGTGGGCGCCGGGCGCGCACTGATGCCGGCAGTCGCAGCAACGACTGGCCGCGCGATTGCAGCAGACGGCCTGCCAATCGTGATGGCCGGCCGAGGCGCACCCATAGAGATGACCGGCCGCGGCTCGGCGACCGCGTTGGGCAGCGGTGTGCCGATCGTGATGACCGGTCGTGGCGCGCCGACGGTGATCACGGGCTTCGGCTGCGGCGCGGGCTCATCCTGGAAGGCACGGCGTGAGCCGTCCGCTGCATGGCGGGCTCTGGCGCACCTTAGTCTCGGTCTTGGTCATGCGTGCGCGCTGGATCTCCTCCATCTTGCGCCGCCGGTAGTCGGTGACCATCTGCGCGACAAGGTCAGCAGCCTGCACGCCCACCGCATGCCGCCAAGACGCGTGCCGTTCGCAGTTGCTGGTTCGGCTCGACGTCGTCCATCTTGATCGCGGCTGAGCAGGCGAAGCATCGAAAGCCGTTCTTGGCCAGGTGGTCACGAATGCCTTGCCGCGCACGGTCAGACAGGTGGCGCGGCGTCTCGCACGTCGTCAAGCGGGAACAGCGGAAGCGGTTAGACAGCGAGGGAGGCCACGGCGCTGACTTGCCCGCGGCTCGGCTGTCTCCCGTCGGCACCTGCGGTACGTCTGTCGCCGCCCACGCGCGCGGCAGATGCAGCAGGTCTGAAGCGGGAGAAAAAGAGATCGCGTACACGCAAACGCGAGCGCAGGGCAGGGCAGGGCGGGGCGGGGCAGGGCAAAGAGGGCGTTTGGCCGGGAGGGGAGGCAGACGGGTGCGGGCGCGGGCTTACAATGATCACAGAAGTTGCTCTTGCAACACGGCACCGACGAGGCGTTGTCGTACAGCCGGTGGTCGATCGGGCACCGCAGGCCCTCCGGGTGCGGCAGGTCGTCCAGGTTGACCACGGCAGACAGCCCCGGGCGGAACAGCTGGCTGTAGGGGGGGCGCACACACGTCAGGACCACACAGGCGCACGCGCGCGCGAACCTCTCCGCGAGCGCGTTCGGCCGGTTCATGAGCAGATCCTTGGCGTACGGGCAGTCGCGGTTGTAGTGGCCTGCGCGCGCGCCACGCTCAGGCGCTCCTCCACGCACGTGCGCGGACACGGCGTGCGCACCCTTGAGGTTGCAGCGGTAGCACACGTACGAGTCGGGCGGCACGGCGCGTTGGCCGTAGTTTGAGCGCGGCATTGGCTGGGTGGACCTGCGGCGGGCGCAGCCGGGGTTAGCGTGTGCGCGCGTGCGTCCTCTCTCTCGTGCGCGCGACGCACATGACCGACAGCTCGAGCGCCTGCATCTTCTGCATCTCGCTTAGGCGCTCCTGCTCAGACGCGTTGCGGTTCGAGATACTCACGACGCTCTCGGCAAAGGCGGACGAGAACTGCGCGACGGGGGCGCGTCAGCCGCGTGCACGGCCGCGTGTGCGTCGGCACCTTCTGCATGCCGGCCGAGGCCGTCTCGGCGCTGGCGGGGCGGACAGCGCCAGTTAAGCGTCGTGCGCCGGCGAAAGAGAACATGGAGCGCACGTTGCCGCGTCGAGGTAGCGCTTGATCCCGCCCAGCGGCCCCGCCGGCACACGCTGCACCACGACCGTCGTGTTGCGCGGCACGATCTGTTCCTCGTCCGTGTACTCTGCGCGCGGCTGCTGAGCGCGGCGCGGGGCGAAGACGGCGCGCGTCTCGCCGCACCGTCGTTGGTCGCGGCATTGGTGATCTTGAAGTCGAGGTCCTGCTCCTTGCCAAACTTCTTCTTGAGGAATATCTGCGCGGCCGCGCGCGTGAGGCGCGCTTGCACGGTGACGGCGCGCGGCGGCACCTGGCGCTTCAGCTCCGACAGCTTGAGGCCGAAGCCGTCAAACGTGAGCGTGTCCTCGGCGACCTCCGCCTTGAACTTGTACGTGATGATGCCCATCAGGCACGCCGAAATTGCCAACTGTGATGGACACAGCCGACGCCGACGCGGCTCATGCGGCGCCCGTGCTCGAGAAGCAGCGCCACGCGACCTTCTTCAAGTACACGCTGCGCATGCTGCCCGCGCACGCCACGAGCTCCGAGGTCAATCGGTGCGCGCGCGGGCGGGCGGGCGAGGCACGGGCGCGTGCTGAGCCGCACGCACGCACGCACGCACGCACGCACGCACGCACGCACGCACGCACGCACGCACGCACGCACGCACGCGCACGCGGCAGCATGACCGTCGTGTTCTTCGCCATCGCCGCGCTCGACCTGATGGACGCACTCGACACGATCGCCAAGCAGCGCGCAAGCATCATCGAGTGGATCTACGCGCAGCAGATCCCGCTGCACGCCGGTACGCCGCACCCCCTCGCCGCCCATCCGCGCCGTGTGCCTCACGCCGCGCATCGCGCGAAAGGCAACGGATCGTTTGCCGGCGGCTTCCGCGGGGGCCCGTTCCTCGGGCGCCGTCTGCCGGTGGCGTTGCGCGCATGGACGGCGCGCCTGGCGCTGACGGTGCGCGGTGCAGCTCGATCCGGCCGAGCGCATCCACCTCGACTACGCGCACATCACCATGACCTACACCGCCCTCGCCATCCTCATCATCCTCGGCGACGACCTCGCGCGCGTCGACCGGGCCGCGATCGTCGCGAGCCTGCGCGACCTGCAGCTGCCCGACGGGAGCTTCGCCGCGCTGCACGGCGGCAGCGAGAGCGACATGCGCTTCCTCTACTGTGCCGCGATCATTTCGTACATGATCAACGACTGGTCGGGCGTGGACGTGGAGCGCGCGGTCGACTTTGTGCGCCGGTCGCACGTGCGTCTGCCGCCGTGCTCGCGCAGCTCCGTGCCAACTGCGCGCGCGCACCCGCCAGAGCTACGACTTTGGTATCGCGCAGGGGCCCGGCCAGGAGTCTCACGGTGCGCGACGGTCCGCACGACCACCGATCTGACGTGCGTCCAGGCGGCTCAACGTACTGCGCCATCGCCGCGCTCGCGCTGATGGGCCGGCTCAAGGACGGGCTGGTCGACCGGCGGCGCACGCTGCAGGTGTGCACACGCGTGCACGCGCTCGGCCGCGGACGGGTTCGCTCACCGGCTGTGCGCGGGGCAGTGGCTGCTGCGACGGCAGGAGACGGGGTTCCAAGGGCGGCCCAACAAGGCCGTCGACACGTGCTACGCGTTCTGGATCGGCGCGAGCATCGCGATGCTCGACGGCTACGGCTTTGTCGACCCGGACCCGCTGCGCACGTACCTCTTCAGCTGCCAGCAGGCCTCGGGCGGGTTCTCCAAGTGGCCCGAGACGAATGCGGGTGCGGAAGCACGCGCTAGCCAGTGGTCATTGCCGTCATTGCCCATCGCTCACGTCACCCCCGCGCAGACCCGCTGCACGCGTACTTTGGCCTGTGCGGCCTGTCGCTGCTGGGCGAGGCCGGCCTGCAGCCGCTGCACCCGGCGCTGGACCTTACGCAGCGCTCCGCCTCGCGATTGGCTGGCACTGTGTGGCGTCGCGCTCTTTGATTGGCTGTTGTGGTTGGACGCGTGCGCTTTTCTTGGTGTACAGCAGAGCGCGCGCTTGCGGCTGTGCGGCGGGCGCGGGAGGGGGCGGCCGGGCGTGCACCGCGCGGGTTCACCGCGCGGGGTCACCACGCGGGTGCTCTGCCGGGTGGCGGGCGGCGGCGGGCGGCGGCGGGCGCGCAGCAGCAGAGCGCGCACAGTAGCAACAACACGCTCGGTGGGCAGCGCGCTCTCTCACACGCGCGCGACGCACCGCACGGCGCACAGGGCGGCGGTGCACGCGGTGGCGAGCGGCACGCGCACGGCAACGAAGAGAAGGACGCAAGCGAGCAGCCGCAGCCATGGTGCGCGCGCGCACACGCGGCCCGCAAGCGGCCGTCACGCCTCACCGCGTCGCGTCGCGCACACGCCACCGCCCAGTTCCGCAAGTTCGACTACGACGCCAAGACGGGCAAGGGCTCGAGCGGCCTGGAGGACATGGTGCTTATCAGCAAGATCTCGGAGGACGCGATCGTCGAGAACATCAAGAAGCGCTACAACGACGACCTGATCTACGTGGGTGCCGCTCGTGTGCCCGTGCGCGTGTGTGCTCACTCCTCGCGCGCCCCTCAGACCTACATCGGGCCGATCCTCATCGCCGTCAACCCGTACAAGAGCGTGCCGTACTTCACGCAGAACGAGATCGACATGTACAACGGCTGCGTGCGTCCCGCCCTCGCGCGCACGTGGCCTCGCGCGACCTGACACGCGCGGCCGCACGCAGACACCCCACGAGGTCCCGCCGCATATCTACGCCCTAACGGACCACATGTACCGCGACATGCTCATCGACGGCGAGAACCAGTGCGTGATCATCTCGGGCGAGTCGGGCGCGGGTGCGTGCGGCATGTGCGCCGTCACTGCCCGAGTCGCTCATAGCCCGCGCCGCGCGCGTCAGGCAAGACCGTCTCGGCCAAGTACATCATGTCGTACATCGCCGCGGTCGCACCCAAGGCGCCCGGGCTCGAGAACATCAAGCACATCATCCTCGAGTCCAACCCGCTGCTCGAGGCCTTCGGCAACGCCAAGACCGTGCGCAACAACAACTCGTCGCGCTTCGTGCGTCGCGCACCGTGCCACCGGCCGCTGCACCGAGGCACTCACGGCCGCACGCGCGCAGGGCAAGTACTTCCAGATCGAGTTCAGCCGCGGCGGTGTGCCCGACGGCGGCAAGATCCTCAACTTCCTGCTCGAGAAGGTGCGCGGCTGGCTGCCGGATCACTCGTGCGCTGACCGCACGCGGCCCGCCCGCCCAGTCGCGCGTCGTCTACCAGCAGGCGGGCGAGCGCAACTTCCATATCTTTTACCAGATGACCAAGGGCTGCAGCAAGGAGGAGCGCGGTGCGCGGTCCCGTCGCGGCCTGACGCGCGCGTGGAACTGACGCGCGCCGCCGCAGAATGGCTCGGGCTGTCGGGGCCGGAGAACTTCTTCTACCTGAACCAGGGCGGCACGTACGATGCCGACGGCCAGGATGACCCGAAGGACTACAAGGAGATGCGAGTGCGTGCCGCGGCGACAGGGCGCTCGCAGGTGGCTCACGCAGCGCTCCCAGCACGCGATGGAGGTGTGCGGCATCGACGGCCAGCAGCAGCAGGGCATCCTGCAGCTCATGGGCGCGATCCTGCACCTCGGCAACATCTCCTTCGTTGAGAAGGGCAACAACGCGGTCGTGCGCGACGCGAGCTGTGCGTGCGCGGGCCGCGCATCCCGCGCGCGCGAGCTGACCCGTCGCCGCCGGCGCTGCCGCCTGCAGTCCTCGAGTACCCGGCGTACCTGCTCGGCATCGACGCCGGCTCGCTCAACAACAAGCTGACCAGGTGCGCGCGGCCGCCGTGTGCCTGCACGCAGCGGCACGCCAACGCTGACTCGTGCGCGTGCGCGCACAGCCGCCTCATGCAGACGGGCGGCGGCGGCGGTCGGTCGTCCATGTACGATGTGCCGCTCAACCTCGACCAGGCACGTCGGGTCGTTGCGCGCGATCGGCACAGCACTGACGCCCCGTGCCGCAGGCCGCCTTCACGCGCAACGCGCTTGCCAAGGCCATCTACAGCCGCGTGTTTGACTGGATCGTCGAGGCCGTCAATCGCAAGCTCGTCAAGGCCAAGTCCGAGATCGCCCTGGGCGTGCTCGACATCTACGGCTTCGAGATCTTCGACGTGCGTCTTTGCCCGCGAGTGGGCCGTGTTGCAGCGGCTGACGCTCTCTGCCCGCCGCCGACAGAAAAACGGTTTTGAGCAGTTCTGCATCAACTACGTCAACGAAAAGCTGCAGCAGATCTTCATCGAGCTCACGCTCAAGGCCGAGCAGGAGGAGTACGCGGCCGAGGGCATCCAGTGGACGCCGATCGACTTTTTCAACAACAAGATCGTGTGCGAGCTGATCGAGGGCAAGGTGCGGTCGCGTGCTCCGTTCGATAAGCGCACTGACACACACGCGCCGCAGAAACCCGTCGGGCTCATGGCCGTGCTCGACGACGTGTGCGCGACGATGCACGCGCAGTCGGACGGCGCCGACAACAAGTTTGTGGAGAAGGCGTCGGGCCAGGTGTCGAACCCGCACTTCAACGCGCTCACGGGCGCGTTCATGATCAAGCACTACGCTGGCAACGTGCGGCACCTGCTTGTGGCGCGTTGCTGCGGCATGACACGCGTGCGCGCGCGCGCGCGCACGTACGCGGCAGGTCACGTACACGTCGGACGGCTTCTGCGAGTCGAACCGCGACACGCTGTACAAGGACCTGATCCAGCTGATGCAGACGACCAACAACGCGTTTGCGCGCTCGTTGTTCCCCGAGGACACGACGCAGGACGACAAAAAGCGCCCGACGACGGCGGCGTTCAAGATCCGCGTGCGTGGCAGTGACACCTGCGCCGCCCAGTGCTGCGCAGCGTGCTCACACCGCGTGGGACGGCGCGCAACGCAGAACCAGGCCAACCTGCTCGTCGACACGCTCATGAAGTGCACGCCGCACTATATCCGCTGCATCAAGCCCAACGAGACCAAGCGGCCGCGCGACTGGGACCAGCAGCGGTGCGCGGCTGCCGCGCTGCGCTACCCCGTCGCTGATGCGCACGTGTATGCGCATCAGCGTAATGCACCAGGTGCGCTACCTTAACCTCAAGGAGAACATCCGCATCCGCCGCGCCGGCTTCGCCTATCGCCAGCCGTTCGACAAGTTCCTGCGCCGCTACGCGATCCTCACGCCCGAGACGTTCCCGCACTGGCAGGGCCAGCCGCAGCAGGGCGTGCAGCACATGATGTGTGTGCTCGCACGTGGCCCGTTGCATCGCACCGCCCGCTGACTATTGCCACGCCCAGGCGCGCGGTCGAGATGGACGCGACGCAGTACCAGCTCGGCCGCACAAAGCTGTTCATCAAGTCGCCCGAGTCGGTGCGCGGTGTGCCGCGGCGAGGCGCGAGGGGGGCTGAGCGTTAGCGCGGCGCGCGCGCAGCTATTTATGCTCGAGGAGCTGCGCGCGCGCAAGTATCACACGTTCGCGGTCAAGATCCAGCGTGCGTACCGCACGTGGAAGGCGCGCAAGTACTTCCTCGAGCTCAAGGCCAAGTGTGCGTGCGGGGCGCCCCGCGGCTCTCGTGCGGGGCGCATGCCGATTGCTCGGCGCACACAGCCCAGGACATCCTGTACGGCCAGAAGGAGCGCAAGCGCATCTCGCTCAAGCGCGACTACATCGGCGACTACATCGGGTTCATGGACAACCCCGCGCTGCGGACGCTGATGGGTGCGCGCGCCGGGGCCCTGCACGCGCTCGCCGGGCTGAGCCGCCGCTCCCCACCAGGCAAGCAGGAGCGCGTAATCTTTGCCGACCGCGTGATCAAATACGACCGGCGGTACAAGCCGCAGTCGCGCATCGTGCTCATGACCAACAAGCAGCTGGCCATCATCGCACTCGAGCCGGTGCGCGCGCGCGCGACAACGACGACGCCTGTTTGCTTACGCGATCTGAGCAGGCCAAGGACGGCCCCAACAAGGGCAAGCCCATGTACATGTTCAAGCGCCAGATCCAGCTCACGACGATCGAGGCCGTGTCTATGAGCACGCTCGCGGACGACTACGTCTGCGTGCACGTCCCGTCCGACTACGACCAGGTCTTCGAGACCGTGTTCAAGACCGAGCTGGTGACGCTGCTGTCCGAGAAGCTGCGCGAGAATGGCCGGCAGCTGCGCGTCATGTTTAACGACAAGTGCGCGGCGTGCGCGGAGCGTGGCTTCTGCTGACGCGTCGTTTCGTGCGCACAGCATCCAGTACCTGATCAAGAAGGGCAAGAAGGGCGCGATCAAGTTCCAGCGCAACGAGCAGATGCGCGTGCCCACGATGAAGTCGGGCACGGTGCACGTCCCCACAGGCATGCGCGGCGCGCAGGCCCGTTGCCGCCACGTCCGCTGACGCGAGCGCGCGCGCGCGCACGCACGGCAGGCATGCCCAAGGACTCGCGCAACATGCAGCCCGCGGCCGCGCCGCAGCAGCAGCGCCGCGCGGCACCGCAGCAGGGCGGCCAGCGCGGCCCGCCGCGGCCTGCGCCGGCCCAGCAGCCGGCGTACCAGCAGCCAGCGTATCAGCAGCCGGCGTACCAGCAGCCGCCGCCGCAGCAGCAGCAGGCGTACCAGCCGCCCCCGCAGCAGATGCAGCAGCCGCGCCCCGCCGGCCCGGCGATGGGCATGGGCGGCATGCGTCCGCCGGGCGCGGGCGCGGGCGGCCCGCCGCAGATGGGCATGGCCATGATGGGCGGCCGGCCTCCGGTCGCGCGGCCCAGTCCGGCGGCGTCGGCCGCGGCAGCGCCTGGGGCCCCGGCCGCGACGCCACAGATGGTTATGGGCGTGCGGCCGCCCGGCGCCGGCGCCGGCATCGGCGGTGTGTGACGCTTTTGCGGCGCCCCGCGTGACTGCCCGCCTGACGGTCTCTCGCGCGCGTCTGCAGGCCGGCCGGCCCCGCGTCCCGCCGCTGCCGGTGGCGCGCGCCCGCCGCCGCCGACGGCCAAGGTGCGCGCGCGCCCGACATTGCGCTTGTTTGCGCTCATCAGCGGTCCACGCAGCCCAACCTGCCGCGGTGCAAGGCGCTCTACAACTACAGCGCGACGGAGGCCGACGAGCTCACGCTCGAGGCCGGGGACGTCATCACGATCACGAGCAAGGACAACGAGGGCTGGTGGGAGGGCACGTGCAAGGGCCGCAAGGGCCTCTTCCCCGGTGCGCCGCGCCTGTCCCTCCTGCCCTGCACCGCCGCTCACACGCCGCCGCCCGCGCACGCAGCCAACTACGTCGAGATGATGCAGTGAGCGAGCTCTTGTCGTCTTGTCCATGCACTTGGCGTCCTTCCAAGGTCGAGAGAAGATCGTCCACGTGGCCACGTCGCACGGAGCTCTTTGCGCTCGCACGTGGGGCCCAATGGACTACGACGCGCTCGAGTGCCCGCAGGACAGCGACGAGGACGGCGACGAGCTCGCCGGCGGTAGCGGTGGCCCTGCGTTGTGCGTGCTCGGCGGCGGCGACGACGGCGGCGTAGCGACGCACAGCAGCAGCACGATCAGCAGCACGGGGTCGCAGCCCCTCGCCGCGCCGCCCGCGCCGCTCGTCAAGCCCGAGGGGCTGCGCACGGCCAGCCTCCTGCACGCGCGCCTGCGCAGCCGCAGCGTCACCAGCGCCGGCGGCAGCGACGACAGTATGCGCGGCACGGCGACGGGGGCCGGCGCCGCGCCCGCTGCCGACGAGCACGCGGCCGACGATGAGCGCGACGACAACGACAACGACAACGACGTCGAGCACGGCGACGACGACGACGTCGACGACGCGCTCGACCGCCTCCCGTCCATGTCTCTGCTCCTGCTCGACAGCCGGCGCGGCTCGGCCGTGAGCACCGGCTCCGGCCCACGCGGCTCGCGTCAACACGCGCCGTCGCGCCCCTCGCGCACGCTCGCCGTCCCAATCGACGCGTTCGAGGCGCTCGACAGCGAGCCCGCGGGCGAGCTCGGTATGGACAGCGTCGGCAGCGCCCTCGCCGGCCTCGTCGAGAGCGTCGGCTCGACGCACCACGCGGCACGTGCGTTTCGATCGCCGCGTCGCCTCGCTTCCACCACTCACGCCGTGGCGGCTCGCAGGGTCGCGCTCACGCCGGGCCAGCGTCGTCTCGATCCAGCGCCAGCGCCCGCAGGTCGCCCGGCGCTTCTCGGCGCCGCTCGGCACGCACGACCTGCGCTGGCAGCTGTACCTGTCGCAGCTGCAGGTGCCGCGCGCTGCTCGACGCACGCGTGTCGCACGCGCTCACGCGCCGGCGCACCGCGCAGAGCCTGATCGAGACTCCGCGCAAGTCGCCGCTGATGCAAATGCTGATCCGCGCGGGTGTGCCGCACAACCTGCGCGCACAGGTCTGCTGCCCCTCATGCGCTCCGCCTCGCGCCTCGCTGATCGCGCGGCGCGCGGCAGGTGTGGCCGGTGCTGTGCGGGTCCAAGTTTCTCAGGGCCGCCAACGAGGGCGCCTACCGCAAGATCCTCGCCGACAACGCCGCGACCGAGACTGTCTTCACGCGCCAGATCGAGACGGACCTGCACCGCACGTTTCCCGACCGGCTCGAGTACAAGTGCGTGCGCGGACCGACTGCGCTCGGCGCGGCTCACACCGGCGCGCCGTGCATCAGCACCGTGCTGCTCGGGCCCAACCCGCGCTCGCTGCAGCGGCTGCGGCGCGTCCTCTACGCCTACAGCTTCCGCAACCCGACCACGGGCTACTGCCAGGTGCGGCGACCGCAGCACGCGCGCCGGTGCTCGCACAGCTGACCCGCACCGTGTCGCCAGGGCATGAACTTCGTCGCCGCCTTCCTGCTCAACATCTTTGACGACGAGGAGGACGTGTTCTGGATGTTCGCGACCGTGATCGAGCGCATCCTGCCCAACAACTACTACGACAGCCAGCTCAAAGGGATCAAGGCTGAGGCGGATCTGTTTGAGATGATCATCGCCAAGGAGGTGCGCGTGCGCGCGCCAGCGACGACCGCCGGCGAGGGGGGGGGGGGGGGGGGGCTCATGCGCGCACACGACACGCAGCTGCCGCGGCTGAACCGGCACCTGACCGACAACGGCATCGACATGGCCATGTTCACGCTCGAGTGGTTCGTCTCGCTCTTTACCATGAGCTTCCGGTCCAAGGTGCGCGCACCACCACTGTCGGTTGCGGGGCGCTGAGCGCCGCGGCAGATGAGCCTGCGCATATGGGACCTGTTCCTGTACGAGGGCCGGATATCGCTGTTCTGCGTCGCGCTGTCGCTCGTGCGCCTGCACGAGGAGAAGCTGCTGCAGTTCTCGACCATGGACCGCCTGTACGACGCGCTCAAGTCGCTGCCGGCGTTCAACTATAACCCGGACACGATTATGCAGGTGCGGCGCACCCGGGCGACGGCACAGCGCACTGACCTCCGCGCGCGCAGAGCGTCAAGGTCACGTACATGGCCGCGATGGTCAAGCGCCTCAGCTTCAGCATCATCCAGTCGCAGAGCCTGGCCGAGGCGATCACGTCGAGCCGCCAGCAGCTGCCGTTTGTGATCGGTGGCGGGTCGGGCGGCAACCGGCGCTCCGACTCGAACAGGTCCGGCCGCATCTGGCCGCGCGCGCGGGCGACTGATTAGCGCCGCGGCGCCCCGCAGCACATCGCGGAAGAGCCCTGGCGCGAGCCCGGCCATCAGTCGCGTGCCGAGCAACGCGAGCAGCTACCGGGTGCGCGCCGATCGAGTCGTGGCTGGCCGGCTGATGCGGCGGTGTCGCAGTCGCTGCGCTCGTCCAACAGCGTCGCGGGGTCGCTCTCGCAGATGTCGGGCGAGTCGGACACGGACAGTCTGGCAGACGTGCGTCGTCCGCCGCCGCACATCTCCCGCGCGCTCGGCCCTGACCGCGTGCGCGTCGCCAGCGCAAGAGCGCGAGCGCGCCGTCAACGTCACCGGCGTCGAGCGTGACGGCATCGGTCGCGAGCAGCGCAGGCTCGTTCTGGGGCCTGTTTGGGCGATGGGGCGCGGCCAGCAGCGCGGGGCAGGCTGCAGCAGGAGGGTCGCCGCCCAGCCCGCCCTCGCCCGCGCCGCCGCCGCCGACGGTCAACACGAGCCTGATCACGTCGCCGTCTGTCCTGAGCGCGCCTGCATCGCCCGCGGCCGCGCTCGTGGCCAGCGAAGCCAAGTGCGCCGCTCGCGCGAGGTCACGGCAGGGCTGACGCGTGCGCAGCATCCGTGCGCGCAGCTCGAGCGGGCAGAGCGGCGGGAGCGCGGGCGGGTTCCGGCGCGCGCCCAACCTCGGCAACGACGACGAGCGCAAGGACCGGCGGCGCACGACCAAGTTCCTCAGCTGACCTTGAACCTGCCGTGTGTATGTGTGCTGCTGCTGCTGCTGCTGCTGCTGTTGCGTCGTGACGATGTGTGGGGATGCCGTCGGGTGCCTACCGCGACACTTCACGGCTTCACGCGCTCACGAAGAATGACGCACGGCTGACGCGCGCCGACGCGCACCCGGCGCGGACGAGAGCAGCGCGCGCGCACACGTGCATCGCGGCCGCGGCCACTCGCGCACCCGCGCGGTGTCGGCGCGTATAAAGCGGGCCGGGCGCGGGCAGCGGCACGGCACCGATCCGCCCGCCGCCCGCATCACGCCCCGGCCCCGATCCAGCCGATGCTGCTCTCCAAGTCCCTCGCCGGCGGCGCGGCCGCCGTGCTGGCGCTCGTGGCCACGGCGGCCGTGGCGCAGCAGACGATCATGATGGGCGACTCGAGCCTGCTTGAGGCCCTCCAGGCCAACCAGTCGTCGGCGGCGTTCATCAACCTCCTGCGCAGTCAGCTCCCGGCCTACATCCCGCTGCTCAACGGCACCGCCGCCGTCAACCAGGACCTGACCGTGTTCGTGCCCAACAACGCCGCCCTGGCCAACTTCGACGGCAGCATGTCGACGTACTCGCTCAACCAGATCCTGCGCTACCACGTCTCCAACAGCACCCCGTTCGGCAACCTCGGCGCGATCACCGACGGCCAGCTGATCAACAGCAACCTTGTGCTGCAGTCGCTCGGCTCGCAGCCGCAGAAGATCAAGGTGCGACGATGCGCGCGCGCGCCTCGCCTCGCCTCGCCGCGGCGCGATGCTCACACGCGCGCCGCGCCCCGCAGCTGCTCCGCAGCGCCCGCGGCCTGCTCGTCAACCGCAACCAGATCGGCCCCGTCGTCGCCGCGAGCAACGGTGACATCGTCTATGTCGACGGCCTGCTGCTGCCGCCCGGGAACTTTACGACGGTCGTGGCCGCCAACGGCATCTTCAAGGGCTTCTCCGCCGTGCTCGGCTCGGTCGAGGACCAGTTCACCAACGGCTGCCCGTGGTGCGCGCCCGTGGCGCGGCCGGGCTGTGCGCACACGTGCTCACGCGGAGGCCTTTGCGCGCCGCAGCAACTTTGCCCAGACGACCGTCCTCGTCCCGACCGACCTCGCCTTCGACCTTGTCGACCCCGCGCTCAAGGGCCTGCTGCTCGCCCGCGGCCAGTTCCGCAACGAGACCCTGATCACGTACATCCTCTCGGCGCACATCATCCCGAACGAGGTGCGCCGCATGCGCCGCGCGACGGGCCCGTGCTGACCGTCCATGCGCACGTGCCCCAGGTCATCTACTACCGCGACATCATCAACGAGGGCTCGCTCTCGGTGCGCAACCTGCTCGGCTTCAACGTTGACTTCTCGGTCAACAACAACATCGTCACCGTCAACAACACCGCCGGCCTCGTCAACAGCACGGCCGTCGTCAGCAACATCGTCCGCCTGCACGACATCCTCACGGCCGGGTGCGTGGCCGCTTTTTGTCGGCATCCAGGCGCCTGACACGGCACCCGCGCCAGCGGCGTGGCCCACGCGATCTCGTCGGTGCTCGTCCCGGACGACTTGCGCTTCACCGTGGCCGACGTGCTCATCGGCATGAACGCGACCCAGTTCTACCAGGCCATGGTCCGCGTCGGCCTGACCAACATCCTCTTCAACCAGGTGCGAGTGCACGACGCGTCGCGGCAGCGCTCACTCGCCCGCGCGCCAGGCCAACATGTACACCATCTTCGCGCCGGCCGACCAATACCTAAAGGCAAACGCGTTCGAGGACCTGTCGGACGATGATCTGCGCACGCTTCTGCTGAGTGCGCACGCCTTGCCGCGCTCGCCCGTGCACCGCTCACGCCCGCGGCCGCGCTGCAGCCTACGTCATCCAGGGCCGCCGCATGACCATGCTGCCGAACAACCTCGTCCTGGACGTCGTGGTGCGTCGACTGCCCTGCGCACGCCCATCGCTCACGCGGCACACAGAGCGGCGACGCACTCGTCTTCAACCGCGAGGTGTTCAACAATCTGAACCAGTTCAACTGGGACAACGGCATGGCCGCCCTGACGACCGTCTCGCTGCTCGGTGCGCGCGTGCACGGTGCTGCGCGGCCCCTTCTGACCCGCGTCGGCGCGGCTAGGCAACCCGATCGGCGCCAAGGCCGACCCGGCGATCGTGCGTGTGCTCAAGCAGAGGTGCGCCGACGCCTGTGCGCGCGCTGTATGCTCACGCGCCTTGCGCAGCACACTGGCGCAGAACGCGGTTGTCTACACGCTCGACAGTCTGCTCCTGCCGATCGACCAGATGTGAGCGTGCCAGCCCCGACCCGCGCCGTCGATCGACTTGCGTCATCGCATCTCCGAGGCTGTGTCTCAGTGTCTCCAAAGTCAAATGCCTCAGCACACTCTTCTGGCGCCTGCACAGACATGGGGCTCACAAAGGGTGGTACACCGGGTGCGTGTCGCTCGGACGCAAGCCCGTGAGCGCCGAGGGGGCGATCGAGTGTTGCGGCATCACTGCCACCGACTCTGGCAGCGTCGCTTGCTGCAGCTGGTGCTGGTGGTGCCGGCGTCAGCAGCGCACAGCGCACGCACGCGCCCCGCACACGCCACCTGAAGGCTTTCGAGGATGCGCTGGTTGTTGAGGCGTTCGACCGCGATCTCCTTGCGGTCGTTCTCGACCCTCGTCAGCTCCCTGCGAGCGTGTGCGGGCGTGTGAGCGTGCGTGGGCGGCCGGGACTGTCGCGCGCGCGCGCCTCTCGAGCATGCCCTCGAGGCTCTCGAGGTGGTTCAGCTTCAGCTCGATCTTGCGCAGCTGCAGCTCGACAATGTGTGACACCTGCGGTCCGCCGTACCGGTCAGCTCGCCGCTCAGCCGCGCAACGGCGCGCACCTCCAGCTGGATGCGCCGCTCCTCGTTCGCCGCGAGCAGAGTCGCGCGCGCTGCAGCCGAACCCAGTGCCGCGCCAGCTGCAACCTCCATCACCTCGGCGTTCTGCACCGTCGTCGCTGCCGCATCAGCAAACGGCGCAGGCGGGCAGCAGGGCCACGCAGCGCACCGTCAAGTCGTTCGACGAGCTGCCCACGTCCACGTCCATCGTGGCAGCACCGTCGCCCGCCGCGCGCTTGGCCTCCGTCCTGCCGGCGGTGAGCTGCCGCAGTGCAGCCTGGGCGGCCGCAGCGGCGACGTTCGGGCTGACGGTGGCCGCGAGGAACGCGACAACCGACATGACCTGGCCAACGCCGTCAGCGCGTGCGTGGCGCAGATGCAGCCGCGCACCGGGTTGTCGCTGCGAGCAAAGGGCATCTGCGCGCCCAGGGCGCCGTCCGCCGCGACCGTCGGCAGCGCGTCCATGTACGGGTCCTCGATCGGCAGCTGCAGGAAGTGCAGGACGCACTGCTCGGCCGTGCGCGTCTTGACGTGGTCGGCGATGCGGCTCCAGTCCTCCTTGTACATCTCAATGCCCTCGAGCAGCAGCAGCTGTGCACGCGCAGCCGCTCAGCCAACGGCCGCATCACGCGCAGAAGCAGCAGCACCGTCTCCTGGTCGGTCCACTGTTCGGTCTTGTCGTGCTTGTACGGCGCCGTGTCGAGCTTGACAAAGTCCGCCGAGCTCATCGTCTCCGGGAAGCTGCACAGAGGTGCCGCAGTCACGCGCGCGCCCCATGCCGCGCAGCGCCTAGCACGCACCGGCCTTCGAGGAAGCAGTTGATGCACAGGTCCATGTCCTTCCGCAACGGCCCCGTGCCGCCGCCGGCGTGGTACCGGAACCCGACGATACGCGTGCCGCACGTCCAGCAGTTGTACCTAGCGGCGCTCTTGGCTGCGTCTGCGGGCGCACCCGCGGCCGCGGCTCTGCCTGTGCACGTGCACGCGCCGGTCAGTCGCCATGGGGCTGCACGGCGCGGGCGCGCACCGTCGTCGTCAAAGATGTTGCGCCGCGTCGCGAGGTTGACCCCGTGCGCACTCGCCGCAGACTCGGCCTTAACCAGCATGTGCGCTTGCCCGGCGGCCGCGGGCGCCGCGCCGACCGAGGCGAGCTTGGCGTCGGTCGGCATCGGGTACGGCACGGCTGGCACAACGGCGACGGGCGGCGGCCTGTACAGCCGTGCGCCTGCGAGAGCGGGGCGTGTGACCACGGGCCCGTCGTACGTCGCCCCGATCGCGCACCGGCGGGCGTGTCGGCCGTGACCTCAAAGTGCGCCGTGTACGACGGGCCGATGGTCGACGGGCGCGATTCGGGCTGGACCTGCGCGGGCGTGCGGCCGTCTGAGCGTGCTGACCCCGCCATCCGTTGGGGCAGCGCGCCGCACCTGGTAGTTGATCAGGCCCCACTGCTCCAGGAACGCGTGCACCCTGACGATCGCGCAGACATCGCCGGCGAGGTTGCGGCGGCACGCGGTCACGGTAAGGTACTCCTGCGCGCGCACACACATCGTCACACTCAGCACGCCCGCGGCCACACGCGCGCGCGCACGGCACCGCACCTGCGGGTTGAGCCGATACGTGTTAACCATGAAGTCGCGGTAGTCCTTGTACACGCTGCGCGTCTTGCTGCGGTTCTTACCGTTGAAGAACTCGGGCAGGGCCTTGATCTCGATCTGCGTGCGCACACGTGCGTGCGTCAGTGTCGCGACGAGAGGCGCGGGCGGGAGCGGCGCACCTCGTGGATGTCGCCGAGCGAGAACCAAGCCGAGTACGACGGGATGACGACCGGCTCCTTCTGCTGCGCGAGGAACATCTCGGTCTCGCGCTGCTGCTCGTCCGTTCCGCGGTCCTTGTCGCCCGCGGCACCGCTGCCGTCGTCGTCGCCGCCGCCGCTGCCGGTGCGCGCCGCCGGCTGGTCAAAGGCGCCCTCGAGCATCGCGCGCTGCGGCACAAATGCCGCGGCGGCCGCGGCCGTCGGCGGGCCTTGGTGGGCCGTGCCCTGGGAGATGTTGGCGAGCGTGCCGGTCTGGACGGGCTCGTACTCGTTCAGGCGGGGCTTGCCCGGCCGCTTCTCGCGCTCGACCTTCTCGGCCTCGCGCTCGAGGTCGGCCTCGCGCACGGTCACCGGCGCGCCCGCGCGGCTGTTGGCCGGTGTGAGCGTGGGCACGGCGACGGATGCGCCCGGCCCGCCCACGTCGACGTCCTCGCGGTGCTCGCGCTTGACGCGCTTGCTGGACTGCGGGGCGGGTGCAGCGTCGTCGTGGGCGTCGGCGGGGCTGCCGGGCCCGTCGTCGGCCGCGGCGGCGGCGCCCGTGTCGAGCTCCTTGCGTTTCTTGGCGCGAGCCGAGAGGCGCGCCGTCGGCGTGAGGGGCGAGGACGAGCGAAGGGCGTTGATGTCGACCTCGTGGTCCTGCGGGTCATAGTCCTCCTCGTTCATCCATTCGTGGAAGCGCGCCGAGTCCTCGAGCCAGCGCACGATCAGGTGCCACGCGCCGCGGTGCTCGGGCACGCTCTCCGGGTCGCTGCTCAGCTCCGAGTCGGGGATCCAGCTGTCGTAGCTGTCGGGGTAGTACCACCAGTGCACGAGCACGCGGCGGTCGCGGCGCTCGAGCGTGCGGAAGTAGTCCTGGTCCTCGAACGAGGCGTCCTTTGGGTTCGGGTAGAGCACGTGCGTGGCGCCCTGCGGCGTCGGGTGCTCGGTGGCCCGGGCGGCGACGATCAGCTGCGCGGCGCAGGGCGATCAGTACGACGGCGGGCGATCAGCGCGCGGACGCGCACGCGCACCTGCTCCAGGCGCGCACGGTCGGCCGGCTCGATGCTCTGGTGCAGGTGGATGCGCGGCCGCTTGAGGTGGCCGCTGCGCACGAGCGCGTCCTCGATGAACAGGAGCAGCTCGATGTTGTTGGCGCGCTTGGACGGGCTCTGGAAGTCGAACCGGCGCCAGTCATGGGTGTGCTTGTACTCAAGCGCCTTGCGCAGGATGAGCGCGAGCGCGCCCTTGTCGCTCAGGTCGCGGAACAGCTTGGCCGGCAGGCGCATCATCGGCGGCGACGGCACGGCCGTGCCGAGTGCGTCCTCCTGGAACTGCTGCAGCTGCGCCGTCCACAGCGCGAGGTCGCGCGTGGTGACCCTCTGCGGCGTCGGAGGCGTGAGCCAGACGTGCGCGCGCGCGGGGGCCGCCGGCGCACCTTGTCGCCCTCGACGAGCTCGGGCTGGTGCCGCTGCAGCGCGCCGAGGATCCCCTCGAACTGGTCGGCCGTCTCCTTGGCCTCGTAGTGCTTGAGGTCGACCGCACCCGACTTGGCGTAGCCGCCACCGTCGCGCCGCACGGCGACCATGGCTCTGCGCGCGGACGGGGCGGGCGCGGCGCAGCGTGAGCACAGCGGGCGCGGCGGGTGCAGCACACGGTCGCCATGATGGGAATGTGTGCCCCCCACCCATAAGCGCGAGCCCACGATGTGCCGCCGCGTCGCGCATGCGGCCGATGCTGCCCTCAAGGTTCACAACACAAATAACCGCCCTCCCGCTCAAAAGCACTCCTCGCCGACGGGGCGGGCGACGCCACGCTGCGCCGGCCGTCCGAGGACTCGGGGAGCCGTCCGCTGGGAGGCAGAGCAGAGCACCACTGGCCGGTTGGGTGAGGCGGCGGATGCGATCGCCCCTTCGTGGGCCGCGCGCGAAGCACAGTCTCAATAACCGGCCAGACAGGCCACCGTCCGCGGCGACACGGCAAACAAACTCAAAGAGAACTGAACGTCTGCGCAGACGCACACAAACAGACACGAGCCCGGGCCCGCCGGGCGTTACACGGCCTGCGGCCCCGCCGGCTTGTACCCGGCCAGCTTGAGCACGGGCTCGCGCAGGCGCCAGAGCTGGTAGCCGGCGGCGATCATGGCGAAGCAGCCGGCGATGATCATGACGATGCCGCCGCTCCCTGCGGCGCGCGGTCAGCGGCCCCCGAAGTACCGCAACCGACGCACTGACGGAGCGCACCGCCTGCCGGCCCGCACAGCTGCACGCCCAGCGCCGGCTCGTTCGGCCCACCCGTCTCGGCCGTGTAGAAGTCGCGCACGCAGACAATGCCGATCACAAACATCGCAAACGCGCCCAGCAGCACCAGCAGCGCCACGAGCGCGTACGGCCACCGGCTCTCGGCGCGGTACACGGGCTCCTTTAGGTTCTCCAAGTTGCGCGTGGCGCGCGGCGGCGCGATCGGCTGGCCTGGGAAGATGCGCGACTGGGGCGCGCCGCCGAGCGCGGCCGCGGCCGCGGCGTGTTTGTCGTGGTCGTCGTCGAAGACGATGAGCGACTTGCGCGCGGTGCTGGGGGCGCGCCGTGGCAGGGCCTCGACCTCGGGCGCGGTCGGGTCGTCCTCGTCGTGCCACCCGTCGTAGCCCTCCATTTGCGTGCGGCGTGCGTCGCGGCGTGCGTCGCGGCGTGCGTGCGCGCGTGCCCCTGTGAAGGAAGCACAGGAAAGTGTGGGCACGCTATTTGCCATTCAAAGGACACGCACACGGTACAGGTGAACACCGAGGGGAACCAACCGCACAAAGGGGGGGTGGACAGAATGCGGGAGCCGCGCGCACGGCGCCGCGCACACGGTGCCGCGAGCACGCGCCGGCCACCGCCCCACTGCTCAGCAGCACTTGTTGCCGGCCGCCTTGGGCTGGTCTGACGTCGCCGTGATGACCACGGGCTCGCCGGCCGCGGGCGCGCCCGCCGCCGTGCCGGGCGACGACTCTGTCTTGGCGTCCGTGTCCTTGTTTGAGACTATCCGGTAGATCTCTGCGCGCCGTCGTGAGCCCGTCGCGGCTGCGCAGCAACGCGCGCGCGCGCACCCGTCAGGATCTTCTGGAACGCCAGCTCGACGTTGCTCGCGTCGAGCGCCGACGTCTCGATAAACATCAGCCCGTTCTCGGCTGGCGGCCCCCGCGTCACGGCACCGTCGCACGGCGTCCAAGCGCGGCAATCGCACACGCACCGACATACTGCTTGGCGTCCTCGGTCGCGACCGCGCGCAGGTGTCTAAGGTCGCTCTTGTTGCCGACGAGCATGATGACGATGTTGGCGTCGGCGTGGTCACGCAGCTCCTTGAGCCTGCGTCCGCGCCATCTCAGCGCCGCGTGCGCGGATGCACGAGCGCGCGCACCATCGCGTCACGTTCTCGTACGTCTGGTGCTTGGAGATGTCGTACACGAGCAGCGCACCAACGGCCCCGCGGTAGTACGCCGAAGTGATCGCGCGGTAGCGCTCCTGGCCGGCCGTGTCCCAGATCTGCGCCTTGATGGTCTTGCCGTCGACCTTTGCTCGCCGCCGTGGGCTCTCTCGCGCGCGTGCAACGCCCCGGCGCGACGCGCACCTGGATGCTCCGCGTCGCAAACTCGACGCCGATGGTGGACTTAGACTCGAGGTTGAACTCGTTGCGGGTGAAGCGCGAGAGCAGGTTCGATCTACGCGTCGGGCCCTTGAGCGGGCCTATATCGCGCGCGACGTGCGGGCAGCGCGGCACGCACTTCCCCACGCCCGAGTCGCCGATGAGGACGACCTTGAACAGGTAGTCGTACTCCTCGTCCTTGCTCATGTTTTGCGCGGCGCGAAGGCGGGGGAGCGGCTGACGAACGTGCGCGCACACGTCAGGCTGAGGGGGGTACACGTGTGCACGCGCGCGCCCTCCTGCCTCGCCCGCCGCGCCCCCGCCAGCACGGCCACGCCGCGCCCGCACACACACGCCTAGCCGACGAGCGCGCGCGCAGGTGCACTACCGCGTGTGCCGCCCCGGACGCGAGCCGCCCCCGACGCGAGCCGCGAGCCACGCGCACAGGACAACCGGCACGGGCACGTGCGCGCTGTCGGCCGGCCCACCACGCAGGCCCCACCGCACACACGCCCCGCGCGACTGCTGCGTGCCAGCCAGCCCGTGCCCGTGCTCACGCGCCCGCGCGTTCGCGCCACAGCCCACGCCGGAACGCGCGCGGTCGCCGAAAGTGCGTGCGGAGCTCCGCGAATGCGTGCCCCTCGAGCGGCGCCATCCGCAGGTCGACCTTGCGCGGGCCATCCGCGCCCCACCCGTCCCACTCGACTTCATCCAGCCACCCATTCCGGTGCAATCCACCGCGTCCTGCACAGATCTGCACTCGGCTGTGCGGCGGCATCGGCCGTCCGGGGCGCTGCACGGTGCGTGCGACTCGCACTTCGCATCCCGCTTCCACCCGGCAATGGCGGCGGTGCGTGCCTCATCGACCACGGCCCGCGTCTCACGCTCGCTGCTCACGCGGCGGCGGCGGCAGCCCCAGCGGCGCGTAGTGATGCGGCCCAGGACGGCCGCGGCGGCGGGCGTGGCGGGTGATGCCGCCGAGGAGCTGCGCCGCCGCCAGGCCGACTGCGAGCACAGCGTCGTCTACGGCACGCTCTGTGCGCTCTGCGGCAAGGTCGTCGAGGTCGACAAGTGCGCGCGCGCGGCACACGCGCGGGCCGCTCGCTGAACACGCGCCGCGGCCCGGCGCAGTGCCGTCTCCGTGCTGCACACGACCACGTCGCTGCGCGTGTCGCAGACCGAGGCCGCGCGGTTCCAGCAGCAGCAGCGCGCCCACCTCCTGGCCGCGCGCAAGCTCGCGCTCGTCTGCGACCTCGACCAGACGCTCGTGCACGCCTGCGTCGACCCGGGTGTCGACCAGTGGCTGGGCGCGGACGAGGCGGCCAAGGACGTCTATCGCGTGCACCTGCCCGCGCCGAGCGTCGTGCACTACGTCCGCCTGCGCCCGCACGCGCGCGCGTTCCTGGCCGCCGTCAGCCGCCTGTACGAGCTGCACATCTACACGCTCGGCTCGCGGCACTACGCCGACGCGATCGCGCGCATCCTTGACCCCGACGGCTCACTCTTTGCCAACCGCGTGCTCTCGCGCGACGAAACGCCCGGTGCGCGCTCGCACGGCACCGTCCGGCCGGCTGACGCCATGCGCCGCACTGCGCGCAGACGCCAGCGTCAAGTCGCTCAAGCGCCTCTTCCCCGCCGACGACTCGATGGTCGTCGTGATTGACGACCGAGCTGAGGTCTGGAACTGGTCCAGCAACCTCATCGCCATCTCGCCGTACGAGTTCTTCGTTGGCGCGGGTGACATCAACGCGCCCGCGCCCGCCGACGACGACGACGCCGTCTCGACGCCGTCGATCGACATGCGCGTGCAGGTCGTGCAGCCCGGGCGCGTTGTGCCCAAGACGAACGACACCGACGACGAGCTGCGGTACCTTGAGACGGTGCGCGTGCTCGGGGTGCGCGACCGTGCACTGACGCGCGTTGAGCAGGCCCTGGTGACGCTCCACGAGCGCTACTACGCCTCGCTGGACGCCGGGCGGCCGGCCCAGGCCGACACGAAGGCTCGCACTGACCGTGCACGTCTTGTGGCCGTGCTGACGCTGCGCCACGCAGACGCTGCTTGTTGTGCTCAAGCGCGAGGTGCTGCGCAACGTGTCGCTCGCGTTCAGCGGTGTGGTGCCGACGGGCATGCCGCTGCTGGCGTCGCACATCGCGGTGCGCCGGCTTGGTTCGGGGTGCTTGAATGCTCACGCCTTGCGAAACGCCCGCAGAAGCTCGCTACCCACTTTGGCGCCGAGTGTGACGACCAGATCACGGACGACACGACGCACCTGGTCGTGCATGTGGTGCGGCCCGATCGCCAAGGAACTGCGCAGTGCAGGCTCACGCGTCTGCAGCGCAACAGCTCCAGCGGCCTCACCGACAAGGTCAAGCGCGCTGTGGCGCTGCCGAGCGTGTGCATCGTGACGCCAGCGTGGTGCGCACGCGCGCTGGCCGACGCGCCTGCGGCGTGACCGCGACTGCGACCGCGGCTGCAGGGTGCTCGAGTCTGTGCAGCGCTGGGCGCGCCAGCCCGAGGAGCAGTACACGCCCGCAGGCGTCAAGGTCGACAACGCGCAGCGCCGGTGCGAGCACGAGAAGGACCTGGTGCGACGCCTCGCGGGGCTGCATGCGTCCGGCTGAAGCGCGTAAGCAGGAGAACCTGCAGCTGCTAATGGACGACGACAACGGCAGCAGAGGTGGCGGCGGTGGCGCGGCGGCCGGCGACGTCTCGGCGATGGACGACCTCGACCGCGAGGCTGCTGCGCTCGCCGGCAGCTCCAGCAGCAGCCCCAGCGACGACGACGACGATGACACCTCGCCGAGCAACCAAGACAGGCCGAAGCGCAAGCGCTCGCCTAGCTCGTCCGGCTCGTCGTCATCGTTGTCGTCGTCGTCGTCGTCGTCATCGTCGTCGTCGCCTGTGGCCCCCGCAACGGCGGCAGGGCCCGCCCGGCAGCGCGCGCGCGACGACAGCGACGACGACAGCGACGACGACAACGCGCTTTTCGCCGACATCGAGAAGACATTGTCCAGCGCTCACTAAGGCACACTTGTACAAACTACTCTGACAGCGAACCCGCGCAGCGCGTCGTCACCCGATGGCGTGGCGCGCGACGTTTGTGCGCTGCGCCAAGTGCGACAAGGACGGCGAGCGGCCGGTCGTGTACGAGATCGAGGTGACGATGGACGAGCAGCAGCACCGCGTCTACCGCCGCTACAACGAGTTCTTCACGACGCACATGAACCTCATGAAACTCTTCCCGGTCGAGGCCGGCGAGGCGGGCCAGCCACGGTGCGCGCGCTGCCGGCGGGTGGGCGAGACGCCTGTGTGCTGACGGAGCGGCGGCGGCGGTGCAGGACGATCCCGTATATGCCTGGCAAAGTGCGTCACGCGCTGCCCGGGACCGCGTGGGCCGCGATCACGAGCGCGCGCCGCACGCGCCACGCAGGTGCTGCTGCTGCCCGGACAGCGCAAGATGCAGCTCGCGCAGCAGCGCATCCCGCAGTTCAACCAGTACCTCAAGGCGCGTGCGGCGCGTGTGCCCGCGGGCCGGCAGGCTGACGAACGCCGGCGTGCAGGAGCTGCTGGCGATGGACGAGCGCATCTCACGCAACAAGCTCGTGCGGCAGATCCTCTCGCGCCAGCAGGACGACGACATCTTTGAGCCGCAATTCCGTGCGCACTGGTGCACGCGTGCCGCGTCGGCCAATCGCCCATGATCGCGCGCGCGCAGACACCGAGATGAAGAAGCTCAAGAGCGACGACAGCAGCGACTCGAGCGACGACAGCAGCGACGACGACGACGACGGCCAGGGCAGGTGCGGCACACCGTGCTACGTGCCGTGCGGGAGCATCACCAGCGCTGACGCCCCGCCGTAGGAAGAGCAGCAAGAAGAAGAAGAAGAAGAAGAAGAAGTCCAAGTCGAAGAGCGCGCTCAAGAGCATGACCAAGCTCGCGGGCTCGCTCCTGGGCTCGTCCTCGGAGCCGTTCGTGGCCGGTGCGTCGGCGCGCGTACCGGCGGCGCGTTGCTCACGGCCCGCGGCAGACCCGTCCGCCACGGCCGTGTCGCCGACGTCGACCGCGCCCATGATCAACGTCGACACGGCGCAGGCGTCCAAGCAGCTCGGCAGCGGACGCGCCGTCGTTTTGTTCTCGGCCGACGGCAACGACAACGACTCGGGCTGGCAGGGTGCCAAGCTCAAGGTTACACTGGCTTAGATTGGCGGTGCCTCGTCGCTGACCACGGCTCCATCGCGCAGGCCCGCGCACGCGACCCGAACCAGTACCAGGCGTTCAACCTGCCGTGGAGCAAGACGTCCAAGATGAAGCTTGGCAACATCTTCTTCTGCGAGCTCATGATGGTCATCGCCGAGGATATGGTGTCGCGGTCGCGCTCGGACGGTGCGGCGTGCAGGGCTGCGCCGGTGGGACGGGCAGCCGGCCAAACGCGTGCGTGGGTGCACGCGCAGTTTTCAACACGTACGAGCCGTGCGTATCGGGCCTCGCGCTAGCCGAGTACCTGGTCGGCAACGTTGAGGGCATGGACGGCGTGCAAGAGGCGTTCCCAGTCGTGCAGGCACGCGGGTGCTGACTGCGCCGCCACGTCTTTACTGTGTTGACGGCTGCTGCGCGCAGGAAATGATCAACCTGGGTGCCATGCGCGCGATCAACACGGCCAAGTTTGAGCCGACATCCAACAGCTTCTACTACTTCATGTTCACGCACACCAACCTGCGCACCGCCCTCGGCACCATCGCGCACAAGCAGGCACGCGCCGCAGCGCACGGCCGTGGTGCAGCGAACCACCACTGACGGCGGCGCACAGCAACTGATCGGCGCGCAGCGCACGGCCGAGTTGGACGAGCTTGAGCAGAAAAAGCAGCAGGTGCTCACGTGCCTCAAGTACCTAGGCGACCGGTGCGTGCGCGCCCGCGCTCGCTACAGACCGTGCGTGACCGGGCCGCGCAGCTTTGGCTACCGCGACGCGTCACCGCTGCCGATGGTGGGGCACAAGTACCGCTCGTTCACGCACACGATGCTCGTGGCCTGCGACGTGTGCGACGGCACGATGGGCGGCAAGCTTGGCTTCAAGTGCGAGAGTGCGTGCGCCCCCGCCTAGCTCCCGCCCGGCACTGACCTCGTGTCACACAGACTGCGGCATCAACGTGCACGAAACGTGCTCGCGCATCACCAACCGTGGGTTTGCGCGCGAGTACTGCTTCTACCCGCCCCCGCTGCCCGCGCCCATCGTCTCGGGCGAGTTTGCGCGCGAGCTCGCCACGTCGCGCCCCTGGAGCAACCGCTACATCCCGCGCGACAACGACGGCAGCGCAGCCACCCTCAACGTCGCAGCGTCCTTGCGCTCGCGGCCAAGCGACGGCGACATGGCCGACGACGCGTTTGCGGCCATCCGTGACATGCAGAGCAAGGTGCGCGCACTAGTACAGCGGCACTGTGCGGCGCGCTCATTTGCTCTTCTGTGCAGTCCAAGGGCAGTGCGCTCGTGTCCGCGAGCACGGTCAGTGCGCCTGCACCGCGCGCCATCCCGCCGCCCACGCTGCCGACGCTCACGGCGGCCCGTGCGCCGGCCCCGGTCGAGGACTCGGAGTGGGGCGAGTGGGACGTGGACGCGCACATGGCCTCGGCCGCGACCGCGCCGCCGCCTGCGCGCAGCACTCCCGCCCCCGCGGTGCGCTCACGCCTGTTGGCAGCGCGCTGCCATGTTCATGGTGCCGACAGCTCGGGTCGACCTCGCGAGTCGCGCCGCCGCCCGTTTCGGCGATGACGAGCACGCCGCCAGCGCAGCGCGCTGCCATTGCGCCGCCGACGCTGCCGTCCGTGACGCGGCAGCCCTCGACGCGCGCGAGCACAGGACCAGGCCTGGCCCTGCCGCCGCTCGCCCCGGCTGCCGCGCTTGCTCGCGCTGCCTCGGTCAACCTCAGCGCCGTCCGGCCCGCAAACGGGTCGGGTTCGTCTCTGTCGGTACGCGCGGGCGCGTCGCCGTCGGTGCCGATCCCGCCGCCGTCGCTGCCGTCGCTGGCCAAGCCGCCCGCAGCGCTGGCACTCACGCTGCCCTCACGCACGGCCAACGGCACGCCACCGCCGATTTCGACGACGCCGCCCCCGCCGTCGCCGCCCTCGCGCGCTACGCCCGCTGCCAGCACGCCGTCAGCGGTCGCCGCTGCGCCGCCCTCGCTGCCCTCGCGCGCCAGCAACGGCTTGCCGACGACGAGCATGCCGCCACCCCTGCTGCCCTCACGCGTCGCGAGCAGCTTGCCCACGACCAGCATGCCGCCGCCCTCGCTGCCATCGCGCTCGCAGCCCGCACCAGCAGCAGCGCCGTCGCTGCCGTCGCGGACGCCCGCAGCCACCCCGCCGCCCTCGCTGCCGACGCGCACGACGACGACGAGCGCGCAGACCATGCCCGCGCCGTCACTGCCATCCCGCGGCACACCTGCACCTGCATCAACACAAGCAGCACGCCTCGCCACGTCGCCGCCGGCGGTGCGCGCCGCCCCGGCTGTTCGCGCCGGCGCGCGCCTGCTCCCGCGCGACTTTGCCGGCGACCGCGCTGCGCGGCTCGGCCGCCCAGACGTCAAGCCCGAGGAGCGCGAGGCGTACTACCAGGCGCTGATCGACGCTGCGGAGGCCGCAGGGCAGATGGGCCTGGCGACGGCCGTGTTCAAGGTGCGGCGTGGACCCCGGCGCGGCACGGAAGAAGTGCGCGACCTGGACCGGCTGCTGTCACAGTTTGCGAGCGCGCTGGACGCGTAAGCGAGTGAGTGCGTGTGCACTGGCAGTTACACCAACCGGATGCAGTCAACGATCGCCCGCGGCGTGCGCGCCCTGTCGACCGCGGCGCCGGCCGGTGAGCTCGTCACGCTGCTAGACCATCTGCACCCGCAGACCGGCCGCTCGTGCGGCGTGCGCCTGCTGACGCTCAACCAGCCGGAGCAGGCGCGTCACCAGTGTGCACATGGCGGGCACACGTCGCTGACGGCCGACTGACACCAGCTCAACCCGCTGTCGGAGGAGATGGGCCGCGCGTTCGCGCGCCAGGTGGCCGAGCTGGTGGACGACCGCAGCGTGCGCGCCGTCGTGCTCACGGGTGCGGGCAAGGCGTTCTCAGCCGGCGGCGACCTGGGCTTCCTCGAGGATCGCACGCGCGTGCGTCGCTTGCACCCGCGCAGCACATCCGGCTCAGGCGCGCCCCGGCGCAGACCGACCGCGCAACCAATGAGGCCACGATGCACGAGTTCTACGAGCGCTTCCTGCGCCTGCGCGACCTGCCTGTGCCGGTGATCGCGGCGATGAACGGCGCGGCCGTCGGCGCGGGCTTCGCCGTTGCCCTCGCCTGCGACATGCGCGTCGCCGCGGCCGGCACCAAGCTCGGCCTCAACTTTGTTCGGTTGGGCATCACGCCCGGTGCGCGCACGACCTCGCCGCTCGCTTCGGAGGCCTGACCACCAACGGCGCGCACCCAGGCATGGGCAGCTCGTTCACGCTCACGCACGTCGCGTCGCCGCAGGTCGCCGCGCGGCTGCTGCTGACGGGCGAGCTGCTGACGTGCGCTGCTTCCGTGTGCGTTTGCGTGCCATGCGCCGCCTGACCGTGCGCGTCGCAGGGCCGAAGAGGCACTGCGGCTCGGGCTGGTGCTCAGCGTCGAACCGGCCGACAAGGTTTTGCCGGAAGGTGCAGTGCGAGCGCAAAGCCGTCGGCACGCACGTAAACCGGCGTCCGCAGCGCTCGCCATCGCACGCAAGATCGCCGAGGCGTCGCCGCTGGCCGTGCGTGGGACCGTGCGGATGCTGCGCGAGGTGCGGTCTGCCGTCTCGCTGCGGCCCCGGCGCTGACCGCGCGGGCGGCAGCCGCGGCGGGGCGGCAGCGGTGCGTTTGAGGCCGCGCTGCAGCGCGAGGCGGCCAACCAGGCGGTGTGCTACCAGGCCGCCGACCTGCTCGAGGGCCTGCGCGCTGTGCGGGCCAAGGCCGTGCCCGGGTTTGCCGACGCGGGCGCGCTTGCGGCGCAGTTGCGCGGCAAGTGACGGTTGTGCATGCCCGTCCTACCAGCCCATACGTACATGCGGCGAGCGCGCGCGCTGTTCAGATGCTCAGCAGGTCGCGCAGGTCCTTGCCCTTGACGTTGCGCGCGATGTTGAGGATGCACTCGAGGTCCTCCTGGCCGTACTTGATCAGCGTCTCGACCCGCGTCACGTCCGTGTCGCGCCGGTGGATGTCGAACACGTCGCGGATGTTGCGGCGCAGGCGCGGCTGGACCTGGGGTGTCGCTGGTCGGCGCGATCGCGCGTGCACACGCGCGCAAGCGCACGCACGTCCAGGTTGTCCAGCTCCTTGCTTGCGCGCATGAACTGGCGGTACAGCGAGAGCACGCGCGCCCGCGTGGGCATCGTCACCGCCGACCGTGCTGCCGCCGCGCTCATGTTCCTGACCGCCGCCCTGTGCCGCCGCATGCCGTTGAGCGCGCACCGATGCGACCGCGGCCATACCTGTTTTCGCGAAAGACGCGAGCGTGTTTTTGTGGTCACGTTGCCCTTGCCTGCGGCCAGTGCTGTGCCGTGCCGGTCCTGCTGCTGCTCGTCGTCTGCGCAATGCTCACTCCAGCCACTCTCCCGTTTCTGCGCTCTGTCCCGCTGGTCGCGCGCCCCGAGACGGCGATCGCGGCTGATGCGCGCGCGCGCGCGCAAGCAGCTGCGGGAATGGCGCAGTACCTCGAGCGCGCGACGTCGATCGGCCTCGAGGGCATCGCGCTCGGCCTCAAGGTGCGGCGCTGCGCAGCGCCCGCGAGCGCGCTGAGCGTGTGGCGCGCAGGTCGGCAACCAGGTCGTCGACAAGGCGATCGAGACGGGCAAGGACGTCAAGGCGATGGCCGCGGGCAACGCCCGCTTCTTCGACCAGCCCGACGAAAAGGCGCGCGCGCGCCGCGCGCGCACGCCGAGCAGGCCGCGGTGAGATGGCGTGCTGAACGCGCCGCGGCGCGCGCGCTGCAGGTGCAGGAGGTGCGCAAGCTGCTGGACCAGAGCAACGACAGCAAGAAGCTCGAGGGCATGAAGCGGCTCATCGCCGTGCGTTCGCCCCCGACACGCCGGCCGCCCCCGCAGCCTCACGTCGGCTGCACCCGCGCCGCGCAGATGATCTCCAAGGGGAGGGACGTGTCCGAGTTCTTCGCCGACGTCGTCAAGAACGTCGTCGCGACAAACGCCGAAGTGCGCAAGGTACGCCCGCCGCCCGGCACCGCACCCGCGCGCCCGCACGCTGGGCCGCTCACGCGCCACGCGACCTGCGCAGCTCGTGTACATCTACCTGCTGCGCTACGCCGAGAAGGAGCCCGACCTCGCGCTGCTGTCTATCAACACGTTCCAGAAGGTGCGCGTCGCCGCGCGCCCGCCGGCCCGTCGCGCTCACGCGCCCGCGCGCTAGGACCTGAGCGACAGTAACCAGTTCATCCGGGCGCTGTCGCTGCGCGTGCTGTCCGGCATCCGCATCGAGGTCATTGTGCCGATCGGTGCGCCGTCTGCGAGTGCCAACCTGGTCACTCACAAATGCGCGCGCGCGCGCGCCCTGCGCAGTCGTGCTCGCCATCAAAAAGTGCATCAACGACCTCTCGCCGTACGTGCGCAAGACGGCCGCGCACGCCGTGCCCAAGATCTTCAAGTGCGCTGGCGCCGGGTCGCGCCGCAGCGCCGAAGCGCCGCAGCGCTCACGCTCGCGCAGCCTCGACCCAGGCCAGAAGGAGAACTTGGTCGACATCATCGAGGCCGAGCTGAACGAGCGCTCGACCGTCGTACTTGTACGCGCGCGCGCACGCGGTGGCAGCGTGCTCATCCCGCGCGCGTCGCTAGGGGAGCGTCATTATGGCCTTCTGGGAGGTCTGCCCCGAGCGCCTTGATCTGCTGCACAAGCACTACCGGCGGCTGTGCCACCAGGCACGCGCTGCGCTACCATGCCGCGCACTCAGGCAGCTAATGACAGCTCGCTTCTGGCACGCACAGATCATCGACGTGGACGAGTGGGGCCAAATGGCGATGATGAACGTGCTCATGCACTACGCCCGCACGCAGTTCCTCGACCCCAACATCCACGTGCGACATTTGTCGGCGGCGCAAGTGCACTCGATCGGCCCTAATGCTCCCGCGCGTGCGCACACACACGCACACACACACACACAGGAGAACGGCGCCGAGCCGACCAAGGAAAAGGCGTTCTACTCGGACGAGGAGAAGGAGGACGACGACGACGACGACGACGACGACGACGACGAGAAGAAGAAGGACGACAAGAAGAGCAGCGGTGCGCGGCGGACGCGCAGCTCGCTGTGCTCATCTGACCGCCGCCACCGGCGCAACGCCAGTTTACGCGGTCGACCCGGACCTGCGCCTGCTGCTCACGTCGGTCGCGCCGACGCTCAACAGCCGCAATGCCGGCGTGCGTGGGCGCAGCCAAACTGCGCCGGCGTGCTCACGCGCACGTCACGCGCGCGCAGGTCCTCCTGGCCGTGGCCACCGTCTACTTCCACCTCGCGCCGCGCGACGAGCTGCCAAAGGTGCGTCGTCAGGCACAGCCTGCAACATCTGTGCCGTGCTCACACACGTGTGGCGCGCGGCAGGTCGCAAAGCCGCTCACGCGCCTGCTCGGGTCGCACCGCGAGGTGCAGTACGTCGTCCTGTCGGCCATCGCGTACATGGCCGCGAAGCAGCCGGTGCGTCGCCCCGTCCGCAGCGGTCGGTCGGTCGCGCGCGCTCACGGCTGCCTCGCACAGGCCATGTTTGAGCCCTACCTGAAGAAGTTCTTCGTGCGCGCGACCGACGCGTCGTTTCTGCGCACGCTCAAGCTCGAGATCATCACGTGCCTGGCAAACGAGGGCAACATCAACGTGATCCTGCGCGAGCTGCAGGTGCAGCAGCAGCAGCAGCGTCCGCCGCCTGCTGTGTGCTCGCTCTGATGCGCCAGCACCCGCAGTCGTACCTGAAGGACTCGAACAAGGCGTTCGTGACGGCCGCGATCCACGCCATCGGCCGCTGCGCCGCGCTGCTGCCCGAGGTCTCGGACGCGTGCCTCGCCGGCCTGATGAACCTGGTGAACAACAAGAACGGTGCGCGTCGGTGCCGCCCGGTCATACGAGACGCGTGCCGCTCACACGCCCGGCCCGCACTCGGCAGAGATGGTAGTGGCCGAGAGCGTCGTCGTGATCAAGAAGCTGCTACAGATGCATGGCGCGCAAAACAAGGACATGATCATCCGCCTGGCGAAGGTTCTGCCGACGATCGTCGTGCCGGACGCGCGCGCGTCGATCATCTGGTGCGCCGCGGGCCGTGCGCTCGCCGTGGGACGGTGGGCTGACGCGCGCGTCAGGCTCATCGGTGAGTACTCCGAGTCGATCTCGGACGTGGCACCGGACGTGCTGCGGCAGCTGGCCAAGTCGTTCGTCAACGAGGAGGTGCGTGCACCGCGCCGAGCCCAGCCGGCCGTGCGCATCGACACCGCGCACGCAGGACATTGTCAAGCTGCAGATTCTCACCCTCGCCGCCAAGCTGTTTGTGTGCGGGATGGACAAGAGCGACGTGCTGTTCCAGGTGCGCGCACGCGCGCTTTGTGGTGTTGCACAGGCAGCTCATGTTCCGCCATCACGCAGTACGTCTTCCAGCTGGCCAAGTACGACCTCAGCTACGACATCCGCGACCGCGCGCGTCTCCTGCGCGCGCTCTGTGTGGTCGAGGAGGGCGAGGAGGGGCCCGGCGTGGCCGAGCAGGCGCGCAACGTGCTGCTCGCGCCCAAGCAGCCGCCGGCGGTCGAGCAGTACGCGATCGGGCGAGGTGCGGTCGCGCACAGCCGTGTGACACAGAGCTGACGGCCGCGCAGAGCGCTTCGTTATCGGCTCGCTGTCGCACCTGCTCAACTCGGTCGCCGAGGGGTACGCGCCCATCCCGGACTTCCCGACCGAGCAACCGGACCCGTCCGTGCGCGACGTGCGGGTACGCGCGGGTCCTGCTCGCGTGCGGCGTGGTGTCGACAATGTACCCGCGAGCAGGAAGACAAGTGGGACGACCCAAAGGATGTCAAGGCCAAGAGCGGCAGCAGCAAGAAGAAGGGCAAGGGCAAGAAGGGCAAGAAGGCCCCGAAGGCGCCCAAGGCACCGCGCGGTGCGTGCGCGTGGTCGCATGCACCGTTGCTGCGGCTCATGCTCGCTGGCACAGACGCGCTCGATGCTTTCCTCAACTCGGACGAGGGCGAGGACGAGGACGAGGACGACGAGGACGACGAGGATGAGGACGACGAGGACGACGACGATGAGGACGAGAACGACGAGGAGAACGACGAGGAGGACGACGAGGACAAGGAGGACGACGAGGACGAGGACGAAGATGAGGACGACGACGACGACGACGACGACGACGACGACGACGACGACGACGACGACGACGATGACGAGGACGACGACGACGACGAAGAGGAGCGGCCACAGGCAAAGGCGGCGCCCGCGGCCAAGGCCCCCGCGGCCGCTTCTGCCGCCGCCCGACTCACCTCGCCGCCGGCCGTCGTCAAGGTGCCCGCATCCGCCGCGTCGGCCAAGGCAACGACGTCGCCGCCAGGTCCGTTCGCGCCTGCTGCTCGTGCGCCTGCGTGACCGTCGACTCCGCGCAGACCACAAGCGCACGTCGTCGTCACCAACCGCGGGTGCGCCGGCGCCGAGCAAAGCACCCGCGGCCGCCCCGGCGGCCAAGAAGCCAAGCTCCGCAACCCCAACCACGACCCGGGCGCCGTCGCTGCTCGACCTCGATTGTGCGCGCCTGGAGCGGCGCGCTGTCGCTGAGCGGTGCTGACGCCCTTCGTAGTTGACGCGTCCTCGTCGTCCTCGCCAACGACCGCCGTCATGCAGCCGTCGTCCGCGTCGGATCTGATCGGCCTGTCGTTCGCGCCGGCTGCGGGTGCGGGCGCACTGCGCTAGTGCCAGCGAGCTCAGTTGCTGACCTGCGCACGATACGCGGCTGCAGCCAAGGCGTTGCCGTCTAGCTCGAGCGATGCCAGCATCGCGGCTGTGCCGATCCCGTCCATCCGCTACGTGACCTACCCGCTGCTCAACCACATGACGGGCAAGGGCCTCAGCGTGGACTACGTCTTCGGCCGGTGCGCACGACGTGCAGCGGCGTCGCGCGGGCCCCTGACTCGTTCTGCGCCCCGCAGTCGCGCGTCGCTCGTGTCCGACAAGATGATCTCGCTGCAGCTGCAGCTCTCGAACAAGTCGCAGGGCCCGATCGAGAGCATCGCCGTGGGCAAGGTGCATGCGTGCGCGCGTGCCGCTGCTCCGGCTCATGCGGCGCCGCAGACGCTCTCGGCCGGCACGGACCTCATTCCGTTCACGCCGGTGGAGTCGCTCGCGGCGGGCGCAAGCCAGGAGGTGATCCTGAACGTCTTTTTCGGCGAGAAGCCCAAGCCGGCGTCCTTCGAGCTAACGACGAGCAAGGCACGCGCGACCGCACGTTGCGCTGCTGACACGGCTGACACGGCGGCACGCAGGGCGTGTTCCCCGTGATGATCGAGGCGCCCGTCGGCGAGATGCTCACGCCGTTCCCTGTCAGTGCGACCGACTTCAGGGCAACGCAGGTGCGGCGCTGGCGGCGTGGCGCTGTGCTTGACTGACGCGTGCGCGCGCGTGCGCAGAAACGGCTCGGGGGCATGTATGAGTCGTCCGCGTCGCTTGCCGAGGTCGAATGGCGCCCCAAGGTCCTGCTGAAGCGCGTGCTGCTCGCCGCTAACGTCGCGCCCCTGGCCGACTACACGTCTGCGGGTGCGCGCAGCGCTGCTTGCGGTTGCACCCCGTGATGCTCACGCGTCCGCTCGCCACCAGGCACGTTCTCGGAGCTGCAGTTCTCAGGCCGCGTGCTCCAGAGCAAGATGCCGATCTGCGTCAGCCTACACGGTGCGCGCTCGGTGGCCGCCCGCGCACTGGTACTGAGCTGCGCATCGTCGCGCAGAACCTGTGGACGGCAAGAGCAAGCTGCAGGTCAACTGCGAGGACGTCGTCCTGAGCTCGATGATCCTCAAGGTCGTCAAGGCGTCCGTCACGGTCAAATGACGCGGCGCCGTGTACTCTTTCCCTCCCTCCCCTACTGCGCTTCCCTCCTACTCCCTCACACCCATCCCTTTCCCGCGCGCGCGCTCCCGCGGCCGCGTGCTCCGCGCCCGTCTGTCCGTCTGTCTGTCGCCGTGGCTGTGTGTCCTTGTGCGGTCTCGTGAGCGCGGTAGAACGATTGCAGTGGGCGCACTAGAACACAGGAAAGCCACCCGGCGGGGCGTCAGAAGGTACGCGAGCGCCGCTTCGACCCGCGCATGTTGCCGGCCCACATCATGTCGGCCTGCGCACAGCAGGCGTCAGTCGCACGCGCGATTGCAGACGCGCAGACGCCCTGCCTGGTCGAGTGGGTTGAACGTGCCGTCGTCGACGATGGGCGCGCCCAGGCCGTACTCGGCGCCTGTGTCTGCAAAAGAGCGGGTGAGCGACGCGCTGCGAGCACTCTGGCCGCGCACCATCGACGACGGACAGACTGAGCGAGCCTACGGTGCGCGGCGCGTGAGGGGCGTGCCACGTGGCATGCCGTCCGTGAGCGCACCGTCCTGCTTGTCGTCGCCGGCGGCTGCGCTTGCGTCGCTCGGGCCGTCGGGTCCGCGCATGAGGAACTGCCCCATCGTGTCGACGACGCTCGTGACGTCGAACTGCGCGCGCGTCAGAGTGCGGACGGCTTCATGCGGCCCATGGCGCACCGGGCTCACGAGACCCAGTTGCTGCTCGTCGTGCTGCTGCTGCTGCTGCTGCTGCTGCTGCTGCTGCTGGTGCTCGATGTGGTGCTGCTCATGCTGGTGCTGCTGGTGCGCGCCGGCGATGGCGCTCATGGACGTGAGCACCTCGAGTTGCTTGCGCAAGACGAGCGCGACATCCTGCAGGTTGTCGACGATGCGCTGCTGCGCGCGCAGGTGCTCGCGCTGGCTGGCGATGCGCGCCGCGAGGATGTCGCGCGCGCTCATGTTGACAGCGAGCTCGCGGTCGTTCTGGTCCTGGATGTACTCGGCCGTCATCTTGAGCACGGCGACCTGCGCGATGCCCCCGTTGGCGCCGCATCCCCACCCAGTTGGGCCGCCCGGATACGCGCGCCTTGTTCGGGTTGCTCGCATGGGCGCACGCCGGCACGAGCGCCTTGAGCTCGTTGATGCACGTGTTGAGCTCCTGCCGGTACCGCCGCTCCGTGGCCGAGTGCGCCAGCTTCTTGTCGTCCTTGACCGCGAGCGCCTGCCGCGCCGTACGCGCGCTCATCTTGCGCCTGTGCTCTCGCGCGCGTGCGTCAGACGGGCGCGCGAGAGCGGCACGCGCCGCACCCGCCGAGCGACTCTGCGACAGGCATGAGACAGCGCCGTGTCAGGCGCGGCCGCGCGGCCGCTGCACACCGAACGAGTCGCCCCAGTCGACGTCGTCCATCGCCAGCAGCTCGTCCAGCGACGCGCTCGCGCTCGCGCTCGCTCGTCGCGAGGCCGGAGGACGACCCGTACACGAGCGAGTCCGTCATCTTTGCAAATCAACGCTGAACTGCATTTGTACGGGGTGTGTCGCGTCTTCCTGCGTTCGTGCTCGGAGCTGGTGTGGGGCTACTGTGTGCGCCTCGACAAGCATGCGCGCAGATGTGCAGCATTGCCAGAACTGAACATTGTGGCATGTCGAGTGGATGTGAAATCATGAAACGCCCCCTGCCCGGGCTAGCGCATGCATCCAAGATTCTCGCTCGCGCAAAAACAATGAAAGAAAGATGTGATGCATGGTCACAGCTCACAGCAGCTCGTCGGCGCGGTCGTCCTCGATTGAGAAGACGACGTCGTCTTCGCCGTCGAGTGTCTGGTTCGGCACGCGGCGGTACCGTCCGCGCCGCCCGCCGCAGCACGTCCGCGCCAGACGCATGGTGATCGCCGGCCCGTTGAAGCGCCAGCACAGGAGCGGCAGCACGACTGCGAAGATGAAGGCAAAGACGATCTGGCGCGCGCACAGGCAATCAGTCGCAGGTTGACGTAGCGCGCAGACGCGCACCATGTTGAGCCAGGTGTTGTACGACGTCTCGTTCTCGCCGTCGTCCGCCGAGCCGCCGTATGAAGCCGCTGCAGGCGCCGCACGCATGTATCAGTCTCCCGCGCGCGCCCGCAGGCTGTCTACTCGCACAAGAGTCGTCCGGCGGCGTCACGGTCTGCAGCGACATGGTCGCGAAGAACGCCGTCAGCTGCGACGCCGAGCCCGGGTGCACAAAGTCAAATGCGAGGTCGTTGCCCTGGACGAAGCCGCCCTGTCGCCGCGGCTCGTCAGTTCGTCGTGAGCGCTGTCGACCGCAAGCGCACCGCAAGCACGCGCAGGTCGTCGTTGAGTGTAGGCACGACCGCGATCGTCTGCACCGAGCCGTCGTTGGCGTTCTGAATCATCTCTTTCAGGTGCAGCGGCTGCGGGAAGGGTGACCTGTCAGGCAACAGCGTCGAGCGAGCCCGGCGACCGCGCACTTTGCCGTCCTGTGTCGCCATGATCGCGACGAACGACTTGGACTTTGGCCAGCGCTCGCTCATTTCGAGCCAGCCGCCCTGCGTGCCCTCGGCGGACTGGTCCTGGAAGAGGCTGCCGCGGCCGTCAGCGTGCACGAGCAGCGCGTGTGCTGGCGAGTTGCTCACCCGATGCGCGTCTCGGGCGTGGACGGGCCGGAGATGAGCACGTGCTTGCTGGTCGCGGCCACGGGCACGACGCGATCAAAGGCGGGCGGGAACGTGCCCGTCTTCTCGACGACGGTGGCCCAGCTCATGCGTCCTGCGCATCACCTGCTCAGCACGGCCGATTGGCGGTACACAGTCGCGGCCGCCACCGTCGAGCGAGCCGATCGAGACGACGAAGATGCACTGGCCGTCCTGCTTGTGGCACACAGCCGACTCGCCGGCCGCGGGCTGGCTGCTTTCGGCGAAGCTGACCGAGTCCTTGAACACGCCCGTCATGATGATGTGCCTGCCGCACGACGCGTCAGCCACGAGCCAGCAACGCACAACACCCCGCGGCGCACGTCATCAGGGCGCTCGGCACGGCCGCGAGCGCCGGGTATGCCGGCTGCTCGCCCATGTCGTACTGGCGCTGCATTCGTGCGTGAGCACGGGTCCTGCGCGCGTGCATCGTTCGCACCTGCCACCGGCACAGGCTCCAGGCGCGGAGGCCGATCGTGATCAGGTCCAGGTCAACCACCGCGAGGACGTTGTAGTAGCGGTCCTTGTCGATCATCTGCGTGCGCGACGGCGTGTTCTGGCGTCGTCGCGAGCGGCGGGCGAGCGCGCAGCACACCTGGTACCCGCCCAGGATCAGGCCGGGGCTGCCCGGCGTGGCGTCAAACTTGAGGTGCGTGATCACGACGTCCTCGTAGCCATCGACGATCTGCGGCGAGCGCGGTCCAGAGGCGGTCACGCGTTGTTGCAAAGCACACAGTCTCACCTTGAGCTTGTCGTCGTCGCTGCCCCGGCGGTGGCGCGCCTCCTGCGTTGGCGCTGGCGTGGCCTCCTCGGTTGGCGTCGGCGTCGGCTCATCCGTGGGTGCAGGCGTCACCTCAGACGTCGGTGTAGCCTCAGGCGTCGGCCTCGGCTCATTCGTGGGTGCAGGCGTCGCGTCGGGCATCGGTGTGGCCTCAGGCGTCGCTTTGGGCGTTGGTGAGGCTGCGAGCGTCGGCGTGGACGTCGGCGTTGGTGAGGCTGCGAGCGTCAGCGTGGACGTCGGCGTCGGCGTGGACGTCGGCGTCGGCGTGGACGTCGGCGTCGGCGTGGGCGGGTAGAGCGCATCTCTGGCGTCCTCGACGTCCTGATCGTTCAGCAGGAAGAAGCGGGTTGCGACCTTCTCAACCTCGCCCGTGACCGAATTCATCTGCACGATGATCGGGTCGATGTTGACCAGCGCGTTCGGGTTCCTGCGCAGCTGTCAGCATGACACGCTGGCTGCCGTCCCCGACATACTTGTCCGCGAGCAGCCCGTCCTTGCCGATGAACTCCCCCATGAACGACGTCGCGAGGAAGACCCAGTCGTGGTACTCAACTCTGTCGATCACCCCCGTCGCCAGAGCGAGGCCGATTGGGTATTGCGCGCGGCTGTCGAGCACGGCGCGCTTGAGCGGCACGCGTATGAACGCGCGCGCCAACGCACTCGTCCGTCCAGCCAAGGCTGAACGTCTGCGCCCACTTGACCCTGCCCGTCAGCTTGTCGACGCGCACGACAAACACGCCCGCTGCACGCGCGATCAGCCACCATGAGCCACGGCGCGCGGCGGACGCACTGGGCGACAGATCAAAGTGATCGGACCACTCTGGCGCTGCGCTCGCGGCACGGCGTGAGCGGCGCAGGCAGGGCGATGCACGCGCGCGCGCAGCCGCACCCGTCAGGGTCGTCTCGGTGTCGTCGCCCGCGATAATCTTGCACGTCTCCTCGCTGAATGTGCCCACGATGATCGGATCAGACGCGTCAGAGCTCTCGGCGATGTTGTACTGGCGCGCGCGTGTGAGCCGCAGCATGCATGCTTCACACGTGCGCGCACCAGGTACACGTTGCCGTCCTTCGAGGCCGGCTCGATGTACAGCGTCCAGGGGCCCATGCGGTTCGCGGTCTTGTCGTACGCGGTCAGGAACAGGCGGCCGGGGAAGGTCGCGCCCGGGTCGCCGCCGCGCCGCTGCTCCGATACCTTGACGCCCTTCTCGACCTGCGCGCGCCCGTCAGCCTCCCCTGCTCCTGCGCGCGCCACCCCTGCGCCGCGCACCGAGCCGCCGACGAACACGCGCTGGTCCAACGTGCGCAGGCTGCTCGTCACGACGCCGGTCCCGCCCAGGAGCAGCGCGACATGGTCGTACACTGGCGCGGCATGCGCGTGAGCGCGGGTCACATCATCCGCCGAGGGCAGCGACCGCGCACCGAGCTGCGGCGCCGCGGCGTGCGCGCAGCTCGCGAGCAGTGCCACGAGTGCGGTCACGTGCCACATGGACGCCATGCTGGGAGTCGCCAATATGGCCGACATCGGTGACACTGTTCAAGGCGCGCTCTCCGCGTTTCGACCGCCGCCGGCTGTGTGCGTGCTGCGTGCTGCGTCTGCGCGTGCACGCACGCCCACTGACGGGCGCGATCGCGCGCCAGTGCAGGGACGTTGCGGCGCGAGGCGCCCGGCGGCGACCGCGCCTGGGCCGTGCAGATGGTCGAGGCCAACCTGCGCGAGGTCTACCGCCGCAGCCGCACCGGGTGGAGCCGGCGGCACAAGCAGGACGAGCTGCGACAGGCGCACATGGAGATCGTGAGCGCGGGTGTGGAAGGGGTCGAGCGTGCGGCGTTTGTCGCGTTCCGGCGCGAGAATGAGCCGACGATGGCCGACGACGACTCGGTCGACGGCGTGCTCTACTGGTGCGCGCCGACGCGCGTGGCGCCCCCACACGCGCGTAGCCTGACGCCGCGCCCAGCTACGAGCTGCAAGTCGCCGCGGCGCACCGGCGGCACGGCCTCGGGCGCATGCTCATGGCGCTGCTGGACGAGATCGCGTCGCGACTCGCGCCCGCCTGCTCGCTCATCATGCTTACGACGTTCAAGCACAACGGCGCAGCCACGACCTTCTACGAGCGCCTCGGGTACGTGTGCGCGCGCTCGCTTGACGTCTCGCCGAGCTTGACGCACGCGCGCACAGCTTCGCGGAGGACGAGCGCTCGCCGGGTCGCGTGCTCCCCGCGGACGAGGCAGCCGAGTACGACTACGTGATCATGAGCAAACCCGTCCGGAGGCCAGACTGAGTAGATGCTGTGTGCATGCATTACTGCTGGTCGTACACGACTAAGTGAGAGCTCACTGTCTGCGCGAAGTGCCGCTTTCAAAGCTCCTCCTGGTCCTTCTTGTAGCGGCCACTCTGGCGCTGTGTGCTGACGGCCTTGCTGTGAGACAGTGCGGCGCCCGCGTGAGCAACAGCGGCCCGCACTCACGAGCGCGCAATGCGGCACGCACTCAGTCTTGGCGAAGCGCTCCTCGGAGCCCTCGATCGCCTTGCCGAACCGGCCCGAGTGGTAGTCCTCGAACGCCTGCATGATCTGCTCCTGCGTTGCCGGCGCGGGCGGGTCGCCGGTGTCAGCCGTCCATGCAAGTGCACCGGCGCGTCGGCGGGGCGTACCTTGGTGTTCATGACGAAAGGGCCGTAGCGAGCGACCGGCTCGCGCAAAGGCGCGCCCGCGATGATCAGGAAGCGCGCGCCCTCATCGCCCTCGGCCTGCGCGACGAACTTGTCGCCCGCGCCGAGCACAAAGTACTGCCCCTCGGCGGCCTTCACCTGAGCGCGCACGCTGAGTCTGCACCGCCTGTGCGCGCGCGCCGCGAGACAACACAAACGCACCCTCTGGTCGCCAAAGACGCCCTGACCGCGGTAGACGTACACAAAGCCGTCGTAGGCCGCAGGCACCGTGTCCTCGTACAGGCCGCCGTTCTCGAGCTGCACGTCAAGGAACATCCTGCACGGCGCGCGCGCGATGAGCGAGAGCCCGGCACGCGCGAGCGGGGCACGCACATGGGCGAGCGCGTGTCGATGACGGCCTTGGTGCCGAGCGCCTCGCCCGCGACGACGACGACCTTGCCCTTGCCGTCCGGCGTGGGCACCTTGGGGATCTTCTCGGGCGGCGTGTCCTGGTAGCGCGGCTCGACCATCTTGTCCTTGGCGGGGAGGTTGACCCACAGCTGGAAGCCTGCGCGCAAACGCGCGTGAGCACGGGCAGAGCGCGCAGTGTGCACCGGCACGCGCCCTCCATCGTGCCGCCCTTGGCGAGCAGCTCCTCGGTTGGCATCTCGCTGTGGATGATGCCGCGGCCGGCCGTCATCCACTGGCACCAGCCCTTGGTCAGCCAGCCCTCGTTGCCGGCGTTGTCCTGGTGGTGGAAGCCACCCTCGAGCACGTAGGTGACGGTCTCGAAGCCGCGGTGCGGGTGGTCGGGCGCGCCCACGGCCTCGCCGGGGCCGTAGACGCTCGGGCCCATGTGGTCGAGCATGAGGAACGGGTCGAGCACGTTGAGGTGGGGCGAGCCGACGGAGCGGCGGACGATGAAGCCACCGCCCTCGCGCTGCTTGAGCGCGGTGAACAGCTTAACTGCGTTGCGGATGGTGCTGTGCGGCGGCGCGACGGCGGCGGATCAGCGATCGAGGCCGCGGGCCCCGCACGAGCGTCGCGCACCCGGCCATGGTCTCGGTCTCGAGGCTGGTGTGCTCGCTAGTGGTGGGTGTGCTGCTGATCGCGAAGACGAGGAGGAGAGGAAGAAGGAGGCGGGTGCCTGCTGCTGCTGCTGCTGCTGGTGGGGCGCGGTTCGAGCGCTGAATGACCCAAACCATCGACCGATCGCCCGCTTTTAAAGTGCCCGTCGCTGCTGACCAAGCGCGCGCTGAGCTCATGTTTTGCTGACAAAGCGCGCACGTGATCGCCGCCACGCTGTCATCATCGTGATGCCACGCAAGCGCGTCGCGCAGGATGTCCTCGATGCGCTGCCCGAACTCGGCGCGGGCCACGTCGTCGCGCGGCTGGTGCAGGTGCGCGCGGGCGGCGATGGGCGCGCCCGCGCCGCCGATGTCGTGTGGCTGACGGCATCGCGCCGCCAGGCCAAGGGCAACCACCTGTACGAGGTCGAGCTCGGCGATGGCACAACGACGCTGTGCCGCATGCCGGCCAAGTTCCGCAACCTCGTCTGGGTCAAGCGCGGTGCGCGCCCGCGCGTGGGGGCGCCCGCTCGTTCTGTGATCGCCGACGCTTGTGCGCACACCGACCAGGCGACTTTGTCGTGACCGAGATCAACGCGAGCAACACCAAGGTCTGCGGCGACATCCAGCACATCCTTTACCCGGACCAGGTCAAGCACCTCAAGGCGGGGGGGCAGTGGTGCGCCGCGCGCTCCCTCGTCCACGTGGGTGCGCACGCTCATCGCACGAGCGACGCGCTCGCAGGCCCGAGCGCTTCGCCGCCGCGCCCGTCGAGCCGCCCGCGCTGGCCGAGGACGGGACGGAGGCGCTGTGCGTGCGCGTGCTGCCTCCGCTGAGGCGCTGACGCCGTGCACGCGACGCAGCTTCGAGAACTCGAACCGGAGAGGCTACGTCGAGACGGACGAGGAGGACGAGGACGAGGACGAGGACGAGGAGGAAGACGAGGGCGAAGAACGAGGGCGAAGAACGAGTTGATCCCGCACCATAGGCCCTAGGCGAAGCATGTACAACGACCACTCATCACCTGCCGTGCTGGTACCCGCCGCGGAAGCCGCCGCTGTAGCCGCCCCTGCTGCCGCCAAAGCCGCCGCCGCCGCCCCGGCTGCCGCCGTAGCCGCCGCGCTGGAAGCCGCCGCGCGGACTGCATGCGCGCAGCAGCGTTAGCACCGCGGCCGGTCCGCAGCAGCGGCGCACCTGCCGTAGCCGCCGCGCTGCGCGCTGCCCGCGTAGTCGTCGCGCGGGCCCTCGAGCTCCGGCAGCTCGGTGCAGATCGTCAGCGTGCCGGCGCGGGTGTCGCGCCACATCTGCGACAGTGCGGTTGAGCGGGCGGCTGCGGCGTGCTGTCGCATCTGCGCACCTCAAGCACGGCCTCGTTGTACTTGGACGGCAGGTCAAACACGCCGCCCTTGTGGTCGCGCGTCAGCCGCACGCCGCGCACGGCCTCCTTGGCCTCCTCCGGGAAGTGGTTGCGGATGGCCGTGTAGACGTATGACACCGTGCGGATCTCCTGCTGGAAGCGCATGAGGTACGTTGTGAAGCCGACGGCTGAGTTGAGCAGCGACCGCGACTGCAGCGCCTCGGTCTGGCCCGAAATCTGCGCCAACGCGGCCGCGAGCGCGTCGAGCGCCCCGCGCTGCGGCGTGTACGAGGGGTCAGTGCGCTCAGGGGGCGCGCGTGTATGCGCGCGCACCTCGTTGATGAGCGCCTGCGCAGCGGCGTGGAAGTGCGGCAGGACCGAGCCTGGGATCTGCTCGAGCGACTTGCGCGCGTCCTCGGCCGCGGCCTTGACGATGTCGGACGCGAGTGGCGCACCCACACGCTTGAACTTGATGCCCGTGCGGCTCTCGATGTTCTGCACCATCCACTCCTGGTCCGGCTTGTAGAACAGGATCGACACGCCCGACTTGCCTGCACGGCCCGTGCGGCCTGGCGACAGCGGCCCGTGAGCGGTGGCGGCATGGCCCGGCGGCAGCGGAACGAACGCACCCGCGCGGTGGATGTAGTCGTCGGCTTTCTCGGACGGCTCGCACTGGATCACGAGGTCGACCTCCGGGATGTCAAGCCCGCGCGCGGCCACGTCGGTCGCAATGAGCACGCGGATCTTGCCTGGCGGCCACATGCCCGTCAGATGCCGGCCAGCCCGCTCCGCACCACGCCCGCACCCTCGCGGAACGCCGTGAGCGAGATCTCACGCTGCTTCTGCTGGATATCTGCGCACGCCACGCTCGCGTCTCAGCCGTGCCCGCCCGCGAGCGCGCCCTGCCCCGCCCGCACCACCGTGCAGCACGAGCGTCTCCTGCTTGAGCACGGCGTTGAGTGCGAGCTCGTTGGCCTCCTTCTTGGTCGAGGTGAAGATGATCGCGCGCCCGTGCATGCCCGAGTACACTGCGCGCGCGAGTGTCCGTGAGCCGCGCCCGTCAAAGCGGCTCCGTGCCGGCCCGCACCCTGTACGACGTCGCGCACCGCCGCCGGCCGCTCCTGCCACGTGCAGCGGATGCACAGGTGCTGGATCTCGTCCGCCGTCTTGTTGTCGTGGTCCTTGACGAGGTCGATCGTGACCTGCGGCGGCGTCGATGAGCTGCCACTGCCGCGAAGGCCGCCGCAGCCGCGCACCTTGTCGCTCTTGAGGTACTTCTTCGCCGTCTGCTGCACCCACTTGGGCACCGTGGCCGAGAACAGGATCGTCTGCGGGCGGTTGCCGCTCTCGTACAGCGCGCCGAGCAGCTCCTCGACGGCCTCGGCAAAGCCGACCTGCGCCGCGCGCTCGGTGTGAGCGCACACAGGCGGGTCGACGGGCGCGCCCGCACCTCGAGCATGCGGTCGGCCTCGTCGAGCACGACGTACTTGAGCGCGAGCAGGTTGAGGTTGCCGCGGTTGACGTGGTCCATGATGCGGCCGGGCGTGCCGACGACCTGCCCACGTGTCACGGTCAGGGCCGGCTGCCCGCCTTGCGTCACGGTGCGCGTACCACATCCACGCCGTCGCGCATCGCCCGCTCCTGCGGCTCGTACGCCTCGCCGCCGTAGATGCACGTGATGGCCAGGCGGCTGCCCGCGATCGTGTGGAACTCGCGCTCGATCTGGCGCGCTAGCTCCCGCGTGGGCGCCATGACGAGCGCGGCGGGCGCGCGGCCGGCCTTGGCCGTGCGCGTCTGCACGAGCCGCTCGATCAGCGGTAGCGCGAACGAGAGTGTCTTGCCGCTGCCGGTCTCTACGGCGGCGCGTGAGTGAGTGCGTGAGTGCGGGCCGTGTGCGTGCAGCCGCGACGCACTCGCTTGCCCGACGACGTCCAGACCGTCGTAGATCGGCACGAACGTCTGCACCTGGATCGGGAACAGCCGGTCGATGCCGCGCGCGGCCAGCGCCGCGACGGTCGCGGGCGAAAGCGGGAACCGCGACAGGCTGCCAGGCGGCGCGTCGTCGGTGTCGGCGGCCGCGGCGGCCTCGGGGGCGTCGGCGTCGGCCTTGGCCTTCTTCTTCTTCTTCTTCGGCGGCTCCTCGGCCGCACCGTCGGCCTCGGGCGCCGGCTCGGCCTCGGGCGCTGGCTCGGCCGCGACCTCGGCCGCGACCTTGCGCCGCTTCGGCTTGGGCGTGCTGTCGCCGTCCACCGCCGTCGCTATCGCCGCCGCCGTCGCCTTGCCCTTCTTTGCCTTGACGGCCGCGTCTGCGCCGTTCGCGCCCTCACGCCCCGCCTTGCCCTGCGCGCACCGCCGTGTCAATGACAGCGGCCACGTGGCGACGCCGCACCGCCACCATCGGTGCGCCTGGTCGTGCTGTGAGAGATTTGCGAACATGGCCGACGCGCGAGCGGCACCTGCCGCCGCGACGACGCGCTTCTGGGCGCCGATCGTCATGAACGAGCTGCTGGCGGTACGCGCAGCCGCTGCCCTGCCCGTGCTCCCCCCTCCCCCCGTCCCGCCGCGCACGCCTACCCGATGCTCGCGCGCGACAAGACCCGCGCTCAGCGCCACCTGCACGCACGACGAGTGACACGCCACACGCGCACCGCCCCACGCGCGCACTGACACAGGTCGCCGCCGCCATCCGCCGCAACGCGCGCTGGGACATGAGCCTCGCGCCGGGCGCGTCCGCGCAGTCGATCGTGCTGCGCAAGGTGCGCTGGCCGCGTGGTGGGCTGCGTGGTGGCTCAACTATCCCCCTGCATCCAGCTGGTCGAGGTGCGCCGGATCGTCGCGTCGGCCGCGCAGGGCAACACGACTGTGGACGACGTGGGCATCAGCGTCGTCGTCGAGCCGTTCCTGGACATCATCCGCTCGGACGTGACGACAGGTGCCTAGGACACCGCGTCCGCGTGCCAACCACGCGTCTCACATGCCCGCGCCAGGCCCCGTCATCGGCGCCGCGCTCTCGGCCGTCGAGAAGCTGCTCAACTACCAGCTGGTGCGGCGCGCTGTGCGGACGACACGGTCCCGCTCACGCGCCGCGGCGCGCCAGATTCACCCGCGCCAGGACAACGTCGCCGAGGTTATGGGCGACGTTGCTGTCGCCGTGACGCACTGCAAGTTTGAGGCGACGGACCAGGTCGCGGACGAGGTCGTGCTGACACGGATCCTGCACGTGCGTGACGCGACTGCGCGTGCGCCAAAACGCCAGCCAACGCCCGTTGTCCGCAGGTGCTCAAGGCGTGCCTCGCAAGCCCGGCCGGCGTCGCGCTGTCGAACGAGATGGTGGCGCAGATCCTCACGACGTGCTTCCAGCTGTGCTTCCAGACACGCCTGAGCGAGCTGTTGAGGTGCAGCCGCCCCGCCTGTGACCCGCGAGCGTGCTGACCGTGCCCGCAACGCCAGACGGTCGTGCGAGCACGCGCTCACCGGGATGGCGCACATCCTCCTCTCGCGCCTGCCGAGCATGCCCGACGGCGACTTGACGAGTGCGCTTGCACGCGCCCGCTGTCGCGCGGCGGACCCTGAGCACAGACTCCGCAGCCGACCTCCTCGACGACGAGCAGGGCGCATACCGCAACGTCGGCAAGGGGCTGCAGACGCTCGCGCCCGGGGAAGGTCTACATGCGCGCGTACGTGCTGTGCGGCACTTGCTCACCCGCGTGCAACGCCGCAGCTCGGTCGACGGGCTCGCCCGCAGCGTCGGCGACTTTGGCCGTTGACACGCCGTGGCCCGCGGGGCCCGGCAGCGTCAGCGCGGCCGCGAACCGCCCACACGGCGTGCCAGCGGTGCTGCAGCTGATGACGTTTGTGGTGCGCTTGCCGCCTGCGTGCGTTGCTGTGCTCATGCGTGGCGCGCTGCAGACGTCGCTGCTCGACCCACAGGACCGGAGCGTCACCGACACGATGCGCCTGATCGCGCTTAACGTGCTCGGCGTAGCGATCGAGACCGGGGGCATGTACTTCCACCAGTTCCCGACGCTGCTCGCGCTGGTCAAGACGGACCTGTCCCACCACCTGTACATGATCATCTCGTTGCGCGAGCAGCACCACACGAACGTGAGCGCCGCGCGGGGTCAAGCCGGCTGGCTGCTGTGTCTGACGGGGCGTGGCGCGCGTCGCAGCTGCTCGCGCAGAGCCTGCGTGTGGTCACGCTGCTGTTCTCGGTGCTGGGCACGCACATGCGCTGCCACATCGAGTTTTTTCTCACGGGCATGCTCAAGAAACTCGCCGACGAGTCGCGGTGCGTGCTCCGCTCGCGCGTGCACCTTGACCGCTACGTGGCCGACGCGTGCGCGCCCGGCGGGGCAGATCGACCCTGCCGGAGCACAAGGAGCTCGTGCTCGAGTCGCTTCGCCAGCTCTCGCTTGGCTCGTCGTTCTTCGCCGTCGACCTGTACATCAACTACGACTGCGAGGTGCGCGGGCCTGCGTGCGCGCGAATGCCGGGGCGTGACGCGCGGTGGTGCACAGCTGCGTGCGAGCGACATGCTCGAGAAGCTCGTGCGTGTGCTCAGCACATTCGTGGCGAGCGAGAACGCGCAGCTCAACCACCTGCACATGCTCGCGTTTGACGTGCTCTCGAGCATGTTCAAGGCCATGGCCGAGCGCTGCGAGCTCAAGGCACGCTACGCTACGCCCAGGTTGCGCGCTGCACATGCTGTGCTGACGACCTCGCGCCAGGTGCCGTACGTACCCGGCGGGGCGCCGTCGCTCGAGGAGCTGCAGACGCGCAAGAACCGCAAGGTGACGCCTGTTGTTGTGGCGCACCGGCTGGCTCGCTGACGCGTCTGCCGTGCCCCGCAGCGCCTGCTGTCGCTGGGTGTGGAGAAGTTCAACGCGTCGTGGAAGGACGGCATGCGCTTTCTGTGCGAAAACAAGCTCATCAGCTCGGCCGAAAACCACGCCGACATTGCGCAGTGCGTGGCGTGCGCGCGGGGGCGCCCCCAAGGCCGTCGCTCACGCGCGCGCCCGCGCCAGCTTCCTCTGGAACACGCCCGCGCTGAGCAAGCGCATGCTCGGCCTCTACCTGGCCGAGAGCGCGCACGGGCCTGTGCTGGACAGGTACATGAGTCACTTTGACTTTCGCGGGAAGCGCATCGACGAGGCGCTTCGGTGCGCGGCTGGCTCTGGGCATGCCTGGCGCACGGCTGACGGCGGCACGCAGGACCATGTGCGAGTCGTTCCGCCTCCCGGGCGAAGGCCAACAGATCGACCGCATCCTGGCGAGCTTTGCGGCGGTGCGTGCGCGACACCTTTTCGCGCGCCGATGCTGAGCCGCGCGCGCGCGCAGGGGTACATGAAGAACGAGCCACCGCTGCCGAGCGTGAGCGCGGCGCACTTCATGGGCTACGCGATCATCATGCTCAACACGGACCTGGTGCGCGCGCTCTGCGCACGTGGCGCATCCGTCCTGACGCAAGTGCGGCGCAGTACAACGTCAACAACAAGCGGCGGATGACGCTCAACGACTTTCTTCGCATCGCGAGCAAGACGAGCGACAACGAGGAGTTTGAGACCAAGTACCTCGAGGAGATCTACACGGCGATCAGCCGGCGCGAAATCATCATGCCGCAGGAGCAAGAGGGCCTAGTGGGCGAGGAGTACGCCTGGAAGCAGCTCATCGCGTTCGACAAGGTCAGCGACCAGCTCATCCACAGCTCCTCGGCCGCGTATGACCGCGAGATGTTCATGTCGATGTGGCCGAGCGCGGCTGCGTGCGTCACGCACCTCCTCGGGGTGCGCGTGCGCATGCACAGTGCATGCTGCATCGTGCTCACGTGCGCGGCGCAGCTGGACCTCGAGGACAGCATGGTGCAGCAGGTGCTGTACGCCGTGCGCAACCTGGCCACGGTTGCAGGGCACTACCGCCTGACCGAAGCGTTCGAGTCGATGGTGCGCGGCCGCGTGCCTGCTGACCCGGCAACTCACGCATATTGCGTGCACGCCAGCTGGCCATGATCGTGCGCATGACGACGCTGGTCGAGACGGACGCGCCGTCGGCAAGGCCACCCGGCGAGCAGGAAAAGATCCCCGCGCGCTTTGTGGCCCGCGCGCGGTGCCGGCTCGCCACGCAGACGGCGTTCGACATGATCCGCCAGGTGCGCGCGTGGCGCGTCCGCAACGTCGCCGCTCACATATGCCGCCCCTGCCGCGCTGCACAGCACGGCAGCGTCTTGCACGCGAACGGCTGGACGCTGGTCATGAAGAGCATCCGCAGGTGCGCGCCAGGCTGCCGCAGTCGTTGGTGCGGCGCTGACGACGAGCGGCAGTCTGTACCGCGAGGCGCTCCTGCCGGACGCGCTGCTCGAGATGGAAGACCTGCTCGGGAAGAAGCGCAAGCTGCCGCTGGCCCGCGTGGCACCTCAGACGTGCGCGCGCTGTGCGAGTGGCAGTGCGGCCTTGGCTGACGCGCCACATGCGCAGGCCGCGGCGCGACACGGGTGGCATGTCGTACATGTGGCCGTTCGCGACCTTCTTCGGTGACAGTGAGAGCCGGCCCGAGCTGGACACGACGTCGCCCGCGTACCGGAGCACGCGCGAGCTCGTGGCCGAGTGCCGCATCGAGGATATCATTACCGACAGCCGGTTTCTCCCGCAGGTGCGCACGCAGACCGCACCGCTGGCCTGCGAGCTGATGACTAGGGCGCAGGAGGCCCTTGGCGCGCTGTTGGACGCCGCGATGCGCTGCTCGCTTATCGAATCGGCGCGAGAGCAGGACGTGCAGGTGCGCACGGCCGCCGAGCGCTTGTCGGCCGCACTCTTGACGCGCACACACACAGGTCGACGAGGACGCAGCCCTGTTCTTCTTCGAGATGACCGTGCGCGTGCTCGCTAAGAACCCCGACCGCATCAAAGAGCTGCTGGAGCGGTTCCACCTGGTGCGCACGAGGTGCACTTGCAATCGCACATGGAGCGCTGACGCAGCAACGCGCCGCAGTTCCTCACGATGGTCTTCGACATGGCCATCAGCGACGCGGCCTTCCCGCTGATCGAGCGCGCCACCGTGGGGCTCCTGCTGCTCGCGCGGCGCTTCTTGCACAACGAGGAGGTGCTGGGCCAGGTGCGCGCAGCGGAGGTTGGGCGTATGTGCGGTCCCCCCTCCTCCCTGACCGACGCTCGCCGCGCAGCTGTTCAACTCGATCACGCACCTCGTCAAGCTGCCGAGCAACATCCTCGCGCGGCTCGCGCCGCAGATCAGCGTCGGGATGGACACGCTGCTCAAGTGCGTGGTGTGTGCGGCGCGCAGACATGCGGCTGACCGCGCGCTCGCCGGTGCAGGGACCCGTCGCTGTCGTACACGGTCGCACAGTGGAAGACGCTGCTGGCGCTGATCGCGCACATGGTCGAGCAGAACGACTGCGCCACGTGCGTCTGTGCGCGCGCACGCCGCTCGCGGCCGACTCGCGTGCGCGCCCCTAGGCTGGCGTTCTCAGGACTGGACGTGTGCATCCTGAGCAAAGAGGCGGCGTGGATCAACCCGGTGCTGTTCTTCGAGTTTGCCGACGTCTTGCTCAAGTTTGTGGCGTTCTCGTCGCGCATTGAGACGGTGCGTGCGCGTCGACTGTCGTGCGCTCGACTGAGCACGACGCGGTGCAGCCCGCGGGGACGCCAATCACGTCGCAGTCGCGCAGTGCGTCGGCCTCGTCGGTGGCCAGCGCCCCCGCCCCCGCTGCGGCCGCCGTGGTGCGCGCTCTCGACAGACTGCGCGTGTGTGCATGCGCGAGACATGACGTACGCGCAGCCCCAGTCGTCGCCCGCGGCACCAAACGGGCGACTGGCGACCGAGGACGAGACGCGCACACCCAGGAACCGCGCGCTGCGGTGCGGTCGCACGCGCATCAGACACGTGACGCTCACTGCCGCCATCAGCGCGCTCGACCTGCTCTGGCTCATGTTTGAGCGCGCGCGCGTGCACTTCCAGTTTGACGTGCAGCGGCACGCGACCAGCAAGACCGTGCTGCCCGGTGCGGCTGCGCGTTGGCGCCACTGCTCGTGCGCGCTCATCGGCCGCACGCAGAGACCGCCGCTCACGACTTTTTCCACGCGTTCTGGCTGCCGGTGCTGAGCGGGCTGTCGTCCAACGGGTGCGGCGCACTGCTGCTGCCGTCCGCCCGATGCTGACGCGCATGGCGCACTGGGCAGGACACACCCCGTGCGCGACGTGCGCACGCGCGCGCTGACGATCCTGCCCGAGGTGCTGGTGCGCCCCGAGCTGCTCACGCTGCTGAGCGCGGACGACGTGTGGACGTGCCACGACATGGTCCTGTTCTCACTGCTGGAGGACCTCATCTCGGACTCGTTCCACCCGGACGCGCGCGAGGCCGAGGACGTGCGTGCGAGCGTGGCGCGAGACGCGCGTGCGGCTGACATGTGCACGCAGGCCCGCGTCAAGTCGGCCTCGCTCCTGTCCAAGCTGTATTTGCACACGCTCCCGACGCTCTACCAGCGCCGGGACTTCCCCTCGATCTGGATGCGCGTGCTCAACTTTGTCAACAAGTACATGCACGTCGACGGCGGCTCGCGGCTGGTGCGTGCGGTGCGCTAGGCACGTTCGGGCAGCGCCGCCAACAGGTTTCGCAGTACGACATGATGCGCGAGAGCCTGGTCAACATGATCCTCGTGCAGCGCGACTGGGGCATCCTCGAGGACCCGGCGCACGCGAGCACGACCTCGCGCGGGCCCGCCAACGGCGCCGGCGGCGAGGCGATGTCGCCCGAGAGGTGCGCACTGCGCCGCTCGCCGCTTGCGTGTTGCGCTGACCCCCGCGCGGGTCGCAGCCGCGCCGAGTTCTGGCACATGACCTGGGAGAAGATCAATAGCTTCCTGCCGGGCCTGTACGACGAGCTGTTCCCGCCCGTTGGCGACGCGCCGCCCTCGCCTTCGCCCGCCGCACCCGCCGCACACTCTGTGTCGCCGGCATGATGCGAACGGGATGATCCATATGCGGCGACCAAAGTTGTCCACCGTTCACAGGAGCTGCCGCGCTGCTTCGCTCGTCTCGCCGCGCGCGCTGTGGCACGCGTGCTGACGCGCGGCGCCGGCACCCGCGCGCACAGGTAAGCACCAGCCATGCTGTACCGCATCGTGGTGCTCGGCGACGGTGGCGTGGGCAAGACGGCGCTCACGATCCAGCTGTGCCTCAACCACTTTGTCGAGACGTACGACCCGACGATCGAGGACTCGTACCGCAAGCAGGTTGTGATCGACGATGAGCCGTGCGTGCTCGAGGTGCGTGCAGCGCGCGGTGGGCGAGCGGGCGCGGCGGGCGGCGCGGCGGGGGGGGGGGCTGACGACGCGGCGCAATCCTCCTCCCCGTCAACGCAACACAAAACAAGGTGCTCGACACGGCCGGACAGGAGGAGTACACGGCGCTGCGGGACCAGTGGATCCGCGACGGCGAGGGGTTCGTCCTCGTCTACTCGATCCTCGCCCGGTCCACGTTCGAGCGCGTGCAGCGGGTGCGCGGGTCGCGTCGCATGACAACGGCGCGGCCTCACGTGCCGCGCACGCCGCGCGCCAGTTCCGCGACCAGATCGCACGAGTAAAGGACACCGACTCGATCCCGCTAATACTCGTCGGCAACAAGTGCGACATGACCGAGCGCGAGGTGCGGGGCGCGCTGGGTCGTGCGCTCGTGCCCAGTCTGGCTGGCTCACGGCACGCCACGGCGCTGCACGGCGCGCAGGTCCAGGCATCTGAGGGCGAGGCGCTCGCCAAACAGATGGGCTGCGACTTTACCGAGGCGTCGGCCAAGACGTGCGTCAACGTCGAGAAGGGTGCGTGCGCGCGTGCGCCGGCCGTGCGCTCGCCCCGCTCAGTCCGCTGCGTGCGCTGTCGCAGCTTTCTACTCGGTCGTGAGGCAGATTCGCAAGAAGAAGACCAACGGCAAGAAGGGCGGCGCGCAGAACGGCGCCAAGAAGGAGGGCAAGTCCAAGGGCTGCGTGCTGCTGTGATCGGCGACGCTTCTTCCGGCTAGCGACCTTACTAACTCTTCCTTGCTTCCACTCTTCAGTACCCCCCCCCC
>CALSCO010000702.1:0-21861 GCA_943704415.1 Parvularia atlantis | reverse complement strand
CCCCCTACCACCACCACCACCACCACCAGGCCATCGGCACACTCCTCGGCGTCAGCGGCGACCGCGAGCTGCGCCAGGACGCTTACAAGATCCTGAATGACGTCAGCCAGACCAACGACAAGCTTGTGCAGGCGTTCTTCGGCAACTTTGTGCGCACCTTGCACTGGCGCCGCGCACGGGCTGTCGCTCATGCGCACGCACGTCCAGGCCGCGTCGAAGGAGTTTGGCACCGTGCTGGCCGTGATCGAAGCCCTGGCGGGCGACTACACCGCGACGCTGATCAAGCGGCACTTCATGATTGGTGGCCTGGACGCGTTCATCAAGGTGCGGCAGCGCGTCGGCCGTCCACCCGGCCCGCTTGCTCATGCGCGGCTGCCCCACAGCGCCTGCCCGAGAACGCCACCACCGCGCACTGGGGCAGCCCGCACTTTGCACGCGTGCGCGCGTGCCTGCAGAGCTTGCGGTCGCAGATGCCCGACCTATTCTTCCCGCCGCTGCTCAACGTGCTGTCGCGGCAGACCTCGAAGAGCATGAGTGCGCCTGCGCGTCCCGCGCCCGCTGCCGCGCCCGCACCCTGCTGATGCCTGAGCGCGCCCAGACGCGCTGCGGCAGTGGGTCGTCCTCGGCCGCTTTTTCCAGCCGCTGGACCTGTTCTGGCACGAGCGCACCCTGGCGGTGGCGCCGCGCGAGCGCGGTCCCTTGCGGGCCCCGCAGCCATCGAAAGTACGTGCTAGCGAGTGCATCTGCACGTGCGGCGCTGACGCATCCGTAACGGCAGCGCGAGAGCTACATGGGCCTGCCGCGCTCGCCGTCGGAGGTGGCCATGCCCACCATTGGCCCGAGCACGATCGCGCCGGCTCTGCTGCTGGAGATGCTCAAGAGGTGCGCTTGCTGACCGCGTGAGTGCACCCCTCACGCTGCTGCGCGAGCACAGCGGGCGCTCGCAGGCCATGCTCGTCGTGCTCGAGCTCATCTGCCAGCTGCGCGCGCTGCACGCCGAGCACGCGCAGAAGCGACGCCTGAGCGACGCCCTGTCGGGTGCGCGCGTGCCCTGCATGCCGCATGCGCCGCTGCTCACGTGCGCGACCGCAGACGATCTGATCGAGCAGGAGCGCGCACAAGTGATGGACCTGGAGCTTTGGTTCAGCGCGTTCCTAGAGCACGCTGTGCGTTCCGGGCGACCGCGGGGTTCGGGTTCGTTTCTCAGCGCCGGCGCGCAGGCCAACACGCCCGAGGTGAAGCTCAGCCTGTCGCTGCGCACGCTCGTGTGCCAGCTGCTGTGCACGATCCGCACCATGTTTGCCAACGAGCGCAAGCAGTGCGTCGCGCCCGCGTGCCCCTGCGTGTGCGGCTGACCCAACACGCGCGCGCGTGCACCGCCGCAGGGACAAGGACGCGGTCAGGTGTGACTGCTGCGCCAGCGCCGCAGGTCTGGGTGGTGCTGACCGCCGCCGCGCAGCTGGCACGTGCAGGAGTGGGTCAAGTACGTCATCCACTGGGTCCAGCCCGTGCTGGAAAAGATCACGACGCACGTCAACCCCACGAGCGTCGACGAGCTGACGTGCGCCGGCGCCCGGCGTGTCGCGGCTCTATGTGCGCTCACCGACGCGATCGCTCGCAGCGAACTCCAGGAACTGCTGACCGAGCTGGAGCGGGCAGCCATGTCGACGGTGCAGGAGCAGCCGACGGCCTTCCAGCAGCTGCTGCGCGTGCGTGCCCGTGTCGCCCGTGCGGCTCGTCTCACGCAGACGGCGCGGGCAGATGCGCGTGTTTGTGCTCCGCAGCATCACGCAAGACTGGCTCACGACGTGCCTCGAGGTGCGCGTGTGTGCGCCGTGCGTCGCTGTGCCGCTGAGCCGTGCACCGCACGCCAGACGCTTGTCGCGGCGACGCACCGCCACCAGGACTTCAAGCACTTCACCGAGGCCCAGCTGCTCGATCTGTTTGACCTGCTGTGGAAGGCGACCGTGCCGTCGCCACTCGTGGCCGGCTCTGGCGTGTCCGCTGCAGGCGGGTCGCCCACGGGCAGCATGCGCAGCCAGCGTCGCGGATCGGGTGCGTTGCGAGCACTCTCGTCTGTACTGCCCAAGTGCTGACGCGGCCGCGCAGTCAACGACGACACCAAGCCCCAGCAGCGCAAGCGCCTCGGCTCAAACGCGCAAATGCTCACGCTGCCCATCCGCGGCGACAAATCGCCCTCGCAGAGCCGGCGGCCGACCGGCGAGGACAGTGCGGGCGCGGAGCCGCTGCTGAACGAGACCGGTGCGCCAGCTGCCTCTCGACGCTCAGCCGGCCTTGACCGCGGGTGCCATACGCAGCCACGCACGCGATGCTCCCGTACAACCACATGGTCCTGCTCCTGTTCTTCTGCGCGGAGCAGCTGTTCCTGGACGACGTGCACCAGCGAGTGCGCGCGGCGTGCGCCGGCTCCACGCGCCGCACTCACCCGGCGCCCGCACGCGTGCAGAACAACCCGGACGGCGAGCCGTCCGCGCACGTGCTGCAGCGGCGACAGCGGCTGACGCAGACGGTCGTGCGCGACATGAGCGAGTAAGCGTCTCTGGGCCGCTGACGCCCGAGACTCACATCGCGCCGCACTCCAACGCTAGCGCCAACTCAGAGACCGCACGCGTGCAGGCGATCAACAAGCTTGCGTTCCTGTTCAACTTCCGCAGCTCGCTGTCGGTGTTTGATCGCTCGGTCAAGTTCTTCACGGCCGTGATCCCGTACCCGCCGCTCAACATCGGCACCGACGCGGTCAACAAGGGCGTGATGGTGCGTGGTCGCGACGCGCCACACGTGCGAGTGCTCCGTCGGGCTCACCCGCGCCCCGTCTGCATGCGCGTGTGTCAGCCGCATTGGCTCAAGGAGATCAAGCAGGCCGCAGCGTCGACCGTGCAGAAGATCTCGAGCCGGCGCGATAACGTGCGCAGTGCATCTGGCACCTGGGCGCGTCTCGCTCACCGGCCGCGCAGGAGCCGACGTTCAAGATCAACGTGCCCGAGGAGCAGCTGCAGCGCGAGGCCGAGATGCAAGTGCGGCAACGGCTCACGACGTCGCTCACGCAGATGCCGATGAACCGGGTGCGTGTTGGCGGGGCAGCCGCGCCCCGGGGTTAGCTGAGCGTCGCATCGCAGACCCTTCCGACCGTGCCCTTCACCGAGACGACCAAGACGGTCTTCCCGCAGCTGTTCACGAACGTGTGCTCGACACTGATTGACCAGCTGCAGGTGTGCGCGTGCCACGCGCGGCAGCCGCACCGTGGCGCTGACCAGGCGCCCGGCGGTCAGGACTCGTCCATGTTTGTGCGCGCCAACAGCCGCACGTTGCTCATGAACATGATGGTCAACGAGCCGTGGCTGCTGTTGCGGTGCGCGGGCGTCTTGCGCCGCCTCGCACGCGCTGCTGACGGCCGCCGCTCGCAGATCGCTGCTGGTCGACCTGACGGGCGACAACGCCGAGCGGCAGACGGCGAGCCTGATCCGCGTGCGTCACGCGCGGCGTTGGCTGGTTGGCCGCCACTCACGCCGTCGCAGCTGTCCCTGCTCGTGCGCTCGTTTGACGAGCTGCCAGCGGCCTGCGCCTTCATCCTGTTTGGGCACCTCCTCGGCATCGTCAAGTTTTACCAAAACATCGAGAGCGACGACGCGGCGACGCCGACGAACCGGTCGGGTGCGCGCCTTTCTCTTCGCTGGCCTCCGCGGTGCGCAGCCTTGCTCACGGCTGGGCGAGCAGGCTTCCGCGTGATCAAGGCGCTGTCGCCCGCGCAGGGCCAGGTCGACTTCAGACGGCGCGGCGTGGAGATCCAGGTGCGCTGGCCCGCCAACGCGCTGCGCTGCGCGCTGAGCCAACGGGGCGCAGGCCAAGGTGCTGCCACTGCTCAGCGTCGTCGTGCGCTCGCTGCACGGCGTCAAGTATGGCGAGATCAAGAAAGACGGCCTGACGATCTACCTAGTGACCGAGGGCCCGCTCTGGTACAACGTCAAGAAGAAGGGCGCGATGACGACCAGTGCGCCCCCGCTGCTGGTGGCACGGCGCGCCTGGCTGATCCCTCGCGCAAGGTGGCACCGCGCGCAAGCTGCTCCCGGCGCACATGTTCCCGGCGGGGCCGTTGGGCTTGGGGCCGGCGACCGACATCTCGCTCGCGTTCGACCAGAAGACGGCGCCACTGCCGACGCAGGTCGCGCAGCTGTTCTCCGTCTACCAGGCACGTTTGCGCATGGATCGGGCGCAGCAGCGCTGATGCTCGCACGTGACAGGTCCGCATTGCGCAGCTGCACTTCATGCGCCGCCTGTGCGCGCGCAACCCGGACGAGGTCTCGCTCATGAAGACGTTGCTGTTCCACTCGTGCGGCGGTCATCCTTTGGCGTCGTGCTGCGGGCTGATCGCGCGGGCGGGCACGCAGGCCGTCGGGCGAGCCGTCGTTTAGCCAGCGCATTGCATCGTCGCCGCTGGACGCGTTCATGGAGGAGCGCAACGCCGTCCCGGCCGAGCAGCACGCGGCGCTGAGCAATCTCGAGCTGCAGCGCCTGCGCGGGTGGGTGCGGCTGCTCGAGAGCATGGTCCGCAACTTTTCGCAAGACAACACGTTCAGCCAGTCGTGCGTTGCCAGACGCGCAGCGCTGCCGCGTATGACTGACCGAGCGTGTCGCCGCGCCCGCGCAGCGACTTGGTGGAGATCAACCGGCTGTTTGTGCAGCTCGTGGACCGGTACCACGACCATGACGGGCTGATGGCGTCGGTCCTGGTGCGCGCTTCTCGAGCCGTTTTGCATGAGAGCCTTGTGCGCGGGCGCTCACGCGTGGCCGTCCGCAAGGCCTGCTGCGTCACGATGGCCTCGCGCTTCCTCCCGTTCTTCCGCACGCAGGGCTACAACCTCATTCTCGACTGCCTGCTACAGCTATACATCAGCGCGCTGCAGAGCCGGTGCGCAGCACGGCACACGCGCGGCGGCGAGCGGATCGCTGACACGCCGCGCGCGCCGCAAGCAACACGCGCGTCAGCAACGCCGTCGTCTACGCGTTCTACCGCTTCTACCGGCTGCACCACGAGAGCCTGCCGCTGCAGGCGCTGCAGGTCTTTGCGCGCGTGCTGAGCGAGGACGCGTCCAAGGTGGACCGACCGCGGACCGCGCCGCGCTGCTGCTGACCGTGCGGCGCAGGCCGCCGATGTCTTTGCGCTGATGCGGTCGCTGCACGAGGCCAGCGCGTTGGCCGACAAGGTAGCGGCGCTTGACGTAATCGGCGTGGCGAGCGGCACCGTGTCGCTGTTTATGAAGGTGCGCGCGGTGACGTGCACGCCTCGAACGGCCCACTGACATGCGCCTCTGCCGCAGCCGGACGAGGGCGACGAGCACGCGGGCCGCTTCGAGCTTAAGCAGCTGGTGCAGTTCTTCATCACGGCCGTGGCCTTTGAGCCGTTCGAGGACTTCCCGCTCAAGCTCGTGAACGTGCGTGCCCTGCAAGGCGCGCGGCCCGGCTCGTGGCTTACGCGCGAGGTCGGCGCAGATGTTCCGCCTGCTGCTGCCGCACATCGACCGCTTCACCGCGTCGGGCGATGCGCGCGACCAGGTAGCGCTGACTGTGCTGCGCTCTGCGGCAGGCTGGAGACGCGCGCGCGCAGGACAAGGACGTATTCTTCCTGCGCTCGCCGAACATGGCCGACGTGCTGCTGTCCAGCATCGTGCACAAGCAGGCGCTCGGCAACCAGAGGTGCTGTCGGGCGCGCGTGCGCACGTACAACCGAAGCTCACGCGTGCCACCGCACGGCAGCTCGCGCAACATCGCGCGCGTCAACGTTGTGCGCCAGATGGGCAGGCTCATGGGCCGCGCCAACGCCACCGCCGACCACTTCCGCGAGGGTGCGCCGGCCGTCTCCTCGTGCGGCTGCAACTACGTGCTCACGGACGCGCGGCAGACGCGCTCAGGTTTGTTCAGGAGTTCCTGCACTGCCGCGGCCGGCTCGAGGCGCGCAGCATCAAGGACCTGATGAAGCTGCTGCGGGTGCGCGCGCGCCCCGCTGACCGCGCCCGTGCTCACACCCGCGCAGGCTGTCATGGACGACAAGCTGCACAACTCGGTCGGGGTGTCGACCGACTTCATCGCCACGTGCGTGCGCACGGCCCTGCCCGTTGGCGTGGCTGACCGTTGCACCGCTCAGCTTCGTCAACCGCGCGATTGTCGGCGCCGCGCAAGAGGCGGAGCTGGTCCGGGCCTTCCACGGCAAGATGCTGGCCATCCTGGACGAGCTGCCGAGCGAGTCGAGCATCAGCCCGCTGATCGACGCGGTCACGTGCGTGCGCATACTCGACGCGGCGGTCGCATCTCGCTCACCCGACGCGGCGCAGTCAACTGGTGCAATCGCCGTCGGGCCTCGAGCGGCCGCAGGCGGACGAGCTCTTTGCGGCGCTGTGGACGCGCGCGATGGAGGCTGTGCATTTCGTGGTCGTGGCGCAGTCGCTGGTCAAGCTGATGCTCGCGGTGCGCAGCCGGTGCATACTGGCCGCGCGCAGCTGTGACTTACGCACACCTCCCGCGCAGACCTTGCGCCGGTTCGGCAGCGAATTCTACGCCCAAGTCACGTTTGAGCACCTGCGCACCAAGCTTGCGCCGACCAAGATCGGTCACGTCGCCGTCAGCTTCGCGCTCGAGCTGACCGATCCGAGCTTTGCGAGCCTCGAGGGTGCGCGCGCGTGGCTCGCGCTGGGCGACGGTCGCGTGACGGTGGTGCGCAGCGACACATCCCGGCGTCATGGTCGTGGTTTGGAACAGCCTGCTGGAGCTCGGCAAGACCCTCGCGCTCGAGCGGTACGACAAGCGCAAGTACTTTGAGGACAAGTCGCTGGCGCACGCGTTGATCCTGGTTCGGAGCGGTGCACGTGTGCGCGCCTTGCTGACCACCGCGCCGCGCAGCTCAAGCTCGCGTGCCTGTTTGCGATGCCGCTGAGCATCTCGACCTGGCGGCGCGTCGCGTCGGCGATGGAGCCCGTGCTGTGGCTCCCCGGCAAGCTCGACGGCATCACGCACGCACCCGAGCCCGCGGCGGTGTGTCACGCGAAGGGGGGGGGGGGGGGGGGGGGGAGGGGGAGGGACGATCCGCACGGGCCGCTGACGGGCGCGGCCACGCAGACACCCTCGGCGTCTGGGCAGCGGCAGGCGAGCACGGCGCAGATGGGCCTCGTCGCGCTGGTCAGCCTGGGCATGCCGATGGGCGATGCAGCCGCGTCGCGTGCGGCGCAGTCGATGCCAATGACGCCCATGAACAAGAACCTGACGGTAGAGCAGAAGCTCGTGGTGCGTTGTGCACGCGGCGGCAGACCGACGGTCTTATGCCGTGCGCAGACGGTCGACGAGCTATACCGCTGGGAGCTGGCGTACTTTGTCTGCAGCGCATCGTTGCCGATGACGATGTACCTGCGCAGCGTGCTGCAGCTCTTCGCCGCCTACATCGACAGCGGCAAGGTCCCCGAGGCGGTGCGCGCGCGTCACGCTCGCTGTGCGCAGACGACTGACCTGCGTCGCGCAGAGCGTGCGGCCGCTCGCCGACGCGCAGAGTGTGCGGGACGAGGCGCAGAATCGGCGGGCCGAGGCCGTGCAGGCCCTGCGCGGGCTGCTTCAGTCGGACGTGACCAAGGTACTGCCGCCGGGCCTGGGCGCGGACGCGGGCGTTCCGAGCACTGACGTGTGCGACAGCAGGCGTCCACGAGCACGATCGTGGTGCGGCTGAAGCGCGAGTGGGCGTCGCTGCTCATGCTCGCCTGAGTTCCCGTGTCTCCCTCCCGTGTCTGTACTCCGCCCGCGCGTGTGCCCTCGCATTGCTGTCACAGCTCCATCCGCTCCACGTACGCTTACAACAACGCGGCTTACTCCTCGTCGTCCGAGTCTACCAAGCGCACGGCGTCCGACCGCTTCCGGCACAGCGCCACGACGACGCTGAGGATGAGCGCGGCGAGGAAGAGCCAATTGCCTGCGTCCGGCGGTCAGCGAGGCGCGCGCACGCAAGGGCGCAGCACGGACGCACCGACGTAGAAGGCGACGCCGAAGAAGGGCGTGGTGACGGAGATCTGGTTGACGATGGTCGAGATGACGGACGGCGTGCAGTCGCTGCGCGGCGCGCTGATGTCGCAGAAGAGCAGCTGGTCCTGGTTGGTGCGGCAGGGCTCGGGCATCTCGGGCGTGGCGGTGATGTTGCACTGGGGCGCGGCGTCAAGCGTGCGCGAAAAAAAAAAAAGCGCGCAGCGGGCGCCACGCACGTAGACCTGGAAGCCATACGAGGTGTACTGCGGCGCGAGCGTCGTGACGACGATGTTGAGGCACATGAGCGAGAGCATGAGCATGAGGCACATGAGCAGCAGGCCCTGGGGCACGGTGCCGCGGGCGCGGACGCTGTACAGCTGCGCGCGGGCGACGAGGCGCGCTCAATACGCGCCGTGCGCGCGCGTGACCGGTCGCACGTTGATCCAGATGAAGCGGATGCCGATCTTGATCATGCCGGCCAGGGTCGCGAAGAAGAAGTAGGCGATGATCAGCACGAGCAGGATGTAGTCGAGCGGGAAGTACTGGCGGGGCCGCATGAGCCGTGTGCAGACAGGCGCAGGTGCGGGCGCGGCGCGCACCTTGGACGAGTACAGCAGCATCGAGTTGAACGGGTTGAAGATGGTAGGGTTGTCGATGATGAATCCGCAGCCCGCGCCGCAGATCGTGTTGGCGGCCTTGTCGATGCTGCGCGGCGTGGCTCGGTGAGCGCGCGTGTGTGTGTGTGTGTGTGTGTGTGTGTGTGTGTGTGTGTGTGTGTGTGTGTGTGTGTGTGTGTGTGTGTGTGTGCGAGCAGCAGCACCGACGGCACCGCACCTCGTGAGCAGGATCGACACAAAGATGAAGAGCGTCAGCAGCAGGAACAGGATGCCAAAGACAAACTCAAACGGGCGCAGAAACGCGATGATTGCCGTCCACCACGAGTTGGTCGTCGTCTCGATCATGTGCGAGCGTCGCGACAGCAGGCTGCGGCGCTGCACGTCAGCCCACGGCACACACGCGCAATGGACGCTGCTGCGCGCACCGCTCCTTGCGCTCGAGGTCCTCCAGGTCCTTCTGGTCGTTCTTGCTTACCTTCTTGCCGCTGAGGTACTTGGCCTTGAGCGCGCGCTGCCGCTCGCGGGTGGACGCGAGCTCGTCCGAGACCTGCGCGCGTGTGCGCGTCAGTGCCGCCCACGCGCACGCCCGACGCGGCCCCGCGCCACCTCGATCTCCTCGACCTCGGCGCGCTTCTTGCCACGGATCATGTCGATCGGCCAGGCGACGAGGCCGTAGGCCGTGTACCCGATGAAGATGAGCCAGCCCAGCAGGGCAAGGACGGCCACCATGAAGATGACGGCGCGGACGATGTCTGCGCGGTGCATCAGGCCTGCTGTGTCGCGGGAGCACGCGGGCATGCACTGGACGACGAGAGCAGGCTCTTGTACCACTCCGGGTCGGTCAGCTCGGGCTCGCCCGGCTGCAGGAAGAGGCCGAGCATGAGCAGGATGATGAGGATAACGACCGTGAACGACGTGTACTTGAGCGCAGAGAGGGCGCGCTGCGCGGGCGGGCGTGAGCGGGACGTGTGCGTGCGACGAGTAGGCGCGCACCTGCTTCGTCGTCGCGTTTTCGTCGTACTCCTCAAAGTAAAAGTACGCGAACGGGATGACGACGAAGCTGTAGAACATCATGACCGAGTACATCACTGCGCGCGCCGCCGACGTCAGCACGCCCGCGCACGCGCGCGCGCGCGCACCCGGCCCAGGCGCGCACCGTAGTACACGATGGTGACGGCCTGTGTCTGCGTGCCCACGGCCTCGTCCGTCGCCCACTGCTCGCGCTCGCCCGTCGCCGGGTCGGTCGTGGACGCAAACAGGAAGATGTCGACAGGGACGAGGCAGACAGTCGCGAGGACGAGGATGAGCCCTGGCCGGCGCGTCAGGCGCCTGCGCAGCAGGTGCTCCGCGGCGCACCGACGATGGTCACGAGCGTCGGCAGCCACTCGCGGTCGTGCTTGTCCTGGAAGTAGCGCGTGAAGAAGATGCTGAAGAGGACGATGAGCTGGTGACGTCGTCGTCGTCACCCGCGGCCGCGCGGGGGCGGTGACGGGTCAGCGCCAGCACGACCGCACACGCGCGCACACGCACGCACCACGAGCAGCGCCGCAAAGGCGATCCACGCGCCGGCCACCACGAGGTCGGCCATGCGAGCGCGCGCGACAGACAGAGCAAGACACGCGCGGCACAAAGTGACGTGGGTGCGCAATGGGTATCACGCTATGCTTTGCACCGGGTCATCACCAAGCTCTCGCTGGCTCGCTGCTGCCCCGGCGTCGTCGCCCTCGGCGGCGTCTGCTGGGCTCGCGTCGACCGCGTCGACCACGGGCCCGCCCTCGGCCGCCTCGAGCCGCTTGGCAAACCTCTCCTGCGAGGAAGCGCCGTCAGCGCACATGCTCGCACCGCGGCCCGCAACGGCGCGCGCACCAGCTTGGCAAGCAGATCGCGCCGCTCGCTCTGCATCGCCCGGCACAGGCTCTCCAGCTTCGTCTTCTGGCCCTTGTGTGCCTCGAGCAGCTTGAGCGTCTTGGCGCGCTGGGGCCGCCGGGAGCGAATGAGGCCGCGCGCGTCGCTTGCCCGCCCGCGCCGCACCTCCTCCTGCAGCTCGGAGATGTTGCGGTTCATGCCGTCGCACTTGGCCTTGAGCGCCTCGTTCTCCTTCTCCATCTTGCGCAGCTTCTTGGTCATCTGCGCATGACGCGGTCAGCCGGCGCGGACGGCGGCGCTCCACGGGCCGCCGTACCTGCTCCATCTCGCGCTTGAAGGCGTTGAACACCTCGTTGCTCTTGTTGATCGCGTCCTGCACCTGCTCAAACTTGTCTGCATACGTCTCGAGCTGTTGCCGTAGCTCGTTCTCGCGCTGTATGCTAAGGTCGTGCTGCTGCTTGAACGCGATCGACTGGGCACGGCTCGTCAGCCGCGGCCCCGGTGCGCAGCACGCGGCCGACGTGCCCGCTGGTGCTCCTGGATGGCCATCTCGGTCTGTTGTACGAGCTTGGCCTCGTACAGCTTCACCTCGAGGTCCTTGGAGCGCAAAATCGAGTTGAAGTGCTGCTCGCGCAGGTTGTACTGCTCCACGATGTTGCGCAGCTGCTCGCGCATGCTGCGTCGGCGCGTGTGTCACCCTGTCGCCACCACGCGGCCCGCGCACGTACACCTCGCCGTCCTGCGCCTTGCGCAGCTTCTGCTCGCCGTCCTCCATCTTGGCCTTGATCTCGGTAATGGCCTTCTGGAACTGCGCCGAGAGTTCCTCGCGCTTGGCCTGCTCGGCCTGGATCATCGCACGGCTCTCCTCCTGCGCGCGCGGCGCGCCCGTCAGCACGGCCGCGCCCGCACACGCCCGTGCAGCAGCACAACCTTGATCCGCTTGTTCTCCTTCTGGAGCTCGCGGCACAGGCTCTCGAGGCGCGTCTTCATCGCGTTCACCTTGCTGATCTCGCTGTGTGCTGCGGGCCGTGCGATGCATTGGTCACGCCGACGCCGCTCTCGCGCACACGGGCGCCCGGCGCACCGTCGTCGCGCTCCTTGATGGCCACGTCGAGCGTGCGGTTGGCGCGCGACAGCAGCAGGTCCGTGTCACACAGCTCCTGCACCTACGTATGCGTGCGCGCCTCTCAGTGCAAGCGGCGCACGCGGCGCAGTCGCCCGCCCGCACCAGCTCCATGAACCGGTTCTGCACAAACTCGACCTTGTCGAGCTCCGGCGCGCTGGTCGAGACGATCTCGGCGATCTCGCGCACGGCCTCTCGCAGCGCAGTCTCTGCCACGCGGTCGCGTCGGCGCACTGAGTGGAACGCCGGCACAGGCTGGCCCCCCTGCGGCGTCGCACCCTGCTCCTGCAGCAGCTCCTGCTCCTCGGGCGTGAGGTCGGCCAGCTCGAGCAAACGCGCGCGCAGGGCCTCCTGCGGCGCGAAGCCGAGGTCGTCGCGCTTGGCCCGCGGCACAAGCGCACGTTGTGCCAGCGCCTGCGCCGCCACCGCCGCCGCCGCTGCGGCCGCCGCTGGCCCACTGCCGTTCGCCGTCGTGGCGGTGGTGTGCGACGCGTCAATGGCGTCCATGTGCTCGATATTCGATCATGAACCACCAAGTAGTGCGCACACAGGCGGCGGCGACCGCCGTGTTCCTCGCGCGGTACGCGCAGCGGGCGGGGCCCATCGTGCGCGCGCGGCCGCGGCTCATGTCGCGTGCACAGGCACACGATTGAGCACATGCTCGCGCGCAATCCGGCCGCGGTCGCAGGCGTGTGCGCGCGCGTGCGTTTTCGCCGATCGCGCCCTGATCGCGTGCGCTTGTTGCAGACGGCCGCGTGGGGCGCTCAATCGACGCGATCACGCACTCGCTCGATGCGACGGGCCTGGCCGCGCGCCTGAGCACGATGCAGCGCGAGCTTATGGCGCTCGAGCCCGGGACGTGGCCGGCCGAGCGCCTCGCGCGCTACAAGGCGATGTGGGAGACGCAGGGTGCGTGCAACCAAGCCGTCGGTTGATCAACCGGGCCGCTCAACGCCGCCGCCGCCGCAGGCACGCTGATGTGGGCGCTGCAGCGGATGACCGCCGTGCCGCCGTTCTGGGAGCCGTTCGACCAGGCGGGCGTGTTTGGTGCGGTCGCGATGCAGCCGTCGCAACCCGAGACGATCGCTGCGTTCGTCGGCAACGAGCGCGTGCGCCTGACGCTGCGGGACGACATCGAGCGCATGCGCGACCGCGCCGAGGCGTGGCACTGGCGTGCGCGGGCGTACGTGGTGCAGCGGGCGAGCGAGCGCGTGGCGGCCGAGAGCAAGGCGCGCGCTGAACGCGTGCGCATCCACGCGCGCCGACTGAACAGCGCGCGCGCGGCGTAGGGCGAGCGGCTACCGCCGGGACTGCGCGGGTACCTGCGCAACATTGACGCGGCCGTGAAGCAGGTGCGGCGGCGGCAAGGGCGCGCTCGCACGTCGCAAGAGCTGACCGGCGCGCAGGCCGCTGTGCGCGCGTGCGCTGACGGCCTGATTGACTACACGACAGAGGACGACTTTGCCGTGAACGACACGGCGTACCGCGCCGTGCCCGTGCCCGTGTGGCAGCGCCTCGAGATGATCGCGCACGGCAGGCTGAGCGCGCTCGGGTGGATCCTGGGCACGTACGAGTGGGACGTCGCGCCGGACGACCTGACGGCCTACGCGAGCCCGATGGCGGCGATGTTTGCACCGCCTTCCGCCGACGACGAGGCGGCGGGTGGCGTGCCGTGAGCCACAGCAGCACGATGGAGCAACTAATGTATAGTTATGTCGTGCGGCGCACAAACAGCCCGCGCTCAAAGAAGCCCATGATGTGCTCGAGCGAGTAGCCCTTGGTCTCGGGCATGAACAGGAGCACAAAGAACCACGCCGCCGTCGCAAAGCCCGTGTACAGCCAGAACGTGCCGGCCTGGGCAGCGGTGTCGTGAGCCCATGCAGGCGCGACCGCCACATGCACACGCGCCCCGCACCTGCGACAGCGCCCCGAAGAGCGTCAAAAGCGTCGCCGACACGACGAGGTTGGCCGTCCAGTTGGCCGCGGCCGCGAGCCCGCTGGCCTTGCCGCGGACGTTGAGCGGGTAAATCTCGCTCACGATGGCCCAAGGCACCTGCGCTGCGGCGTCAGCGCCTGCGCTCGTGCGGGCGGGCCGCGTGCGACGCACCGGGCCCATGCCCATCGCGAAGAACGCCACGTACAGCACCAGCGACGACAGTGCCAGCAGCCCGCCGACCTCGGAGCCCGGGCACGCTGCCCACGTCACTCGTTTAGGCGGCCCGTGGGGCGCACTCAGGCGTACGGCGCCGCACCGGCGTCGTACAGCCACGCTGGATCATCGCAGGAGCCTGTGGCCGGGCCGATCTCGTTGCCGAAGGCGCAGGCCGAGCCCGCGTCGAGTTTGCAGAAGCCGCACTGTGCGCGCCGCGTCAGCGATCGTCGCCCAGCCACGCAGGCACGCACTCGGTCGTCCAGCACGCACGCCGCGCACGACGCGTACTGCGCGCAGTCGCCCTGCTTGGTCGAGAAGCCGAGGATGACTGCCCGGCCGGCCGCGATCAGCCCGGCGCCACAGCCACGCCGCACGACAGCCGCGCCGCACGGTAAAAGGACAGGCCGAGCATGGCGAGCCCGACGATGCAGCCAACGAGCGTCGACAGGAGCAGCTGCGACGACGGTCAAATTCCTGCCAGGCACGCCGACGTGTGCAAAAAGCTGGGCGTGCCTTGCGCCGCCCGACACGGTCGATGAGCGTCATACCGACAACGGTGAAGACCATGTTGGTGAACGCGACAAAGCTCGAGAAGAAGATGGCCGTCTGGTCGTCGCTGAAGCCGGCCATCTTGAGCAGCGTGCTGCTGTAGTACAGCGCGGTGTTGATGCCGGCGAGCTGCCGTTCGCGCGTGGCGGCGTCAGCTCACGCACGGAGCAGCGCTCCAGGCGCGCCGCACCTGCTGGAACGCCTGCAGCCCCACGCCCACAAACAGCGCGCGGCGCAGCGCAGGCTTGGTGAACAGCTCCGACCTGTGCCGATCGCGCGAGCATTGGCGCGCGCGTGCACACAGGCCCGCGGCCGCAACGCACCACGGCGCCTCCTCGGCCGGCAGGACCTCGCCGGTCTCGGTCACGACGGCCTTGATGTTGGCCTCGATGAACGCCACCTCCCCGTCCACGTCCTCCACGCCCATCTTCTCCAGCACCCTGTGCTCGCGCCTCTCTGCGCGTCAGCGGTCCCCAGTGCGCGAGACATCCGCGCGCGCACCGCCGCGCCTCGTCACGCCGCTGCCGCTTGAGCAAGTAGCGCGGCGTCTCGGGCAAGAAGAGCATGCCGACAAACTGTACAAACGCGGGCACGGCCGCGACGCCGAGCATAATGCGCCAGCCTGTGCGCCGCGTCGGTCAGGCCAGAGCGCGTGTGCGTTGCGTGCACGTGTGCACGTGCCGTCTGGCGTCTTGGCGAGGGCCGCGGCGAAGAGGTACGCGACAAACTGGCCGCCCGTGACGAAGAAGATGTTGCCGGCGACCATGACGCCGCTGTGCGCCCCGTCACACGCGGTCGCGGGCCAAGGGCGCCGACGCACCGCCACGCCGCCGGCGCGATCTCGGCCACGTAGATCGGCACGGTCATCGACGCCAGGCCGATGGCACAGCCGACGACGATGCGCCCGACCAGCAGCGTCTCAAAGTTGTCTGCGGCCACGCGTGGGCCGCCCGCGCTGTGAGCGCGTGCGCACGCGCGCACCGGCAAAGCCCATGATCGCCGAGCCGGCCATGAACACGACGGCGCCGATCATCGTGCTCGGGCGCCGCCCGAGCCGGTCGTTGATGTAGCCTGGCGCGGTGTCATGTCGCGCGAGCCCGCATCGCATCGCGTAGCCGCGCACCGCCACTGACGGCGCCGAGCATCGCGCCGGCCGTCGCCGAGGCCACGACCCACTCTTGCTGCAGCGATGACAGCTTGAACTCGTCCTTGACCAGCAGCAGCGCGCCCGAGATGATGCCCGTGTCGTATCCAAACAGGAAGCCTGCGATGTGCTCGCACGTGAGACACAGCCCGCGCGCGCACGCGTCGCGCGCCCGATCGACGCCACCGCCGATGGCCGCAAAGCCCGCCAGCACGAGCACGAAGCGCGTCGGGCGCGTCCGATCGTGCGGGCGCAGCACCTCCTCGTCGCGCGGCGCCGTCGGTGCCTCGTCCTTGTCGTCACCGTTAACCGGCAGTAGGGGCGACCGCTCGACGGATGCCATGATGGCCGCGAACGCCTTGCAACTGGTTGCGTCCGCGGCTGGCATCGATGGCACCCAAGCGGAAGGCTGCCGCGGCTGCTGCGGAGGACGCCCCCGCGAGCGCGCCCGCGGCCGACAGCGGCACGAGCCGTCCGCGCCGCGCCGCGGCCAAGGCGGCGGCCGACGCGATGACGGCGTCGAGCGCGGCCGACGCGGCGGTCAAGGCTGACGGCACGGTGCGCGGGACGCGGCGCGCGACGAAGCGCAAGGCGGACGACGACGGCGACGACGACGACGACGACGGCACTGCTGCGGCGACTGCGGCGACTGCTGCTGCTGCCCCCGCTCCAGCGGCGGCGCCGGCCAAGCGCGCCAGGAAGGCCACCGCGCCCGCTGCTGCTGCGCCTGCTGTCTCCTCGCCGCCTGCGCCCGCCCCCGCCCCCGCCGCTGCCGCGCCCGCCGCGCCCGCCGCGCCCGCCCCGTCCAGCCACACGGTCAAGACGGTCGTGATGAAGGGCAGGGCGCCCGTGGACGAGCTCTGCTCCGTCAAGGACAAGGCGCGCGCACGCACGGTCGCACGGTCGCACTGTCGCGCTCACACGCGCACGCGCACGCGCGCTGGCAGACGCACGTCTATTCCGAGGGTGACGACGTGTACGACGTGATGCTCAACCAGACCGACGTCGGCTACAATGTCAAGGGCCACAACAAGTACTACGTGATCCAGCTGCTCGAGAGCGACGACAAGTCCGAGTACTTCTGCTGGCAGCGCTGGGGCCGCGTCGGGCATGCGGGCTCAAACGCGCTCAAGGGCCCGACGCCACTCGCCGACGCCAAGCAAGAGTTTGTGGGGAAGTTCCGCGAGAAGACCATGAACCACTTTGCGAGCCGCGCCTCGTTCGCGCACGTTCACGGCAAGTATGACCTCGTCAAGCTCGACTACGAGTCGTCCTCCAAGGATGACGAGGCGGCGATCAAGGCCAAGCTGAGCGTGGTGCGGCCGCGCGGTGTCTGCGCTGCTGCTGTGCGTCCTCACGCCCGCCTGCCCGGCGCGGGCTGCAGGACCCTGCCAAGCCCGCGCCGAGCTCGAAGCTGGACAAGCGCGTGCAGAGCCTGATGCAGCTCATCTTCAACGTCAAGGCGATGGAGGAGGCCGTGCTCGAGATGAAGTACGACACGAAGAAGGCGCCCCTGGGCAAGCTCTCCAAGGAGCAGATCCGCAGCGGCTATGAGGCGCTCAAGGAGATCGAGACGCTCGTGGGCGAGGGCAAGACGTCCGGGTGCGCATCCGCACGGCACCGCTGGCGCACTGATGACGCGCACTGATGACGCGCACTGCTGACACGCCCGCACCCGCGCCCGCGCCCATGCCCATGCCCGCGCCCGCGCCCGCAGCCGCGAGCTCGAGCAAGCCAACAACCGCTTCTTCACGCGCATCCCGCACGACTTTGGCTTCTCACGCCCCGAGGTCATCCGCACAATGACGCAGGTCAACGACAAGCTGCGCCTGCTCGAGGCCCTGGGCGAGATCGAGATCGCCATGCGGGCCATCAAGACCTCGAGCGACGCCGGCAACCCGATCGACAGCCACTACGACTCACTCAACTGCGACCTGCAGCCGCTCTCCCACGACGCGCCCGAGTGGAAGCTGGTCGACGAGTACCTGCACAACACGCACGCGTCCACCCACAGCCGCTACACGCTCACGCTCGAGGACGTGTACGAGGTCGGGCGCAAGGGTGAGGTCGACCGGTTCAAGAAGGACATCGACAACCACCAGCTGCTCTGGCACGGCTCGCGCACGACCAACTACGTCGGCATCCTATCGCAGGGCGTGCGTGCGCGGGCGGCGCGCGGGCTGCTACTGCGGCGGCGGCGGCTGACGCACGTGCGTTGCAGCTGCGCATCGCCCCGCCAGAGGCGCCCGTCACGGGCTACATGTTTGGTGCGCTGGCCCGGCGGCACGGCCCGGTGGCGCGGTGCACTGACAGCGCCTCGCCAGGCAAGGGCGTGTACTTTGCCGACATGTCGAGCAAGTCGGCCAACTACTGCTTCACGAACCCGACCAACAGCACGGGCCTGATGCTGCTGTGCGAGGTGCATGCTGCCCACCGCTGTACCTTTTGCGCGTGGTGCTGAAGGCGGCGCGCAGGTCGCGCTCGGCAAGTGCAACGAGCTCAGCCAATCCAAGTACGACGCCAACAAGCTGCCCGCCGGCTGCATGTCGACCAAGGGCCTCGGCAAGACCATCCCGGACCCGGCGCACAGCACGTCGATTTTTGGCGACGTCAAGGTGCCCTACGGCAAGCCGACGCAGAGCAAGCAGCCTGAGGCGCAGGCGAGCGTGCTGCAGTACAACGAGTACATCGGTGCGCCGTCGCCCGTGACCCGTGCGCGCGCTGACGCGCCACGTGCGCTGACGCGCCGCGCGCAGTGTACGACGTCGGCCAGGTACGCATGCGCTACCTCCTGCGCGTGCGCTTCAACTACGGCCACTGAGCCGCGCCGGGCGCTTGCCTGGGCGCTTGGGGGCGCTTGGGCGCCTGTGTGCGTGCGCCCTTTTTTTTTTTTTGTCTCAGACGTTGTCAGGCGTTCGCATGTCTGTGTTCGCTGCATCAGGCGCCTCACTTGATCAGGCGGTAGTAGCCGAGCAGCAGCGTGAGCGCCGTCACGGCCGCGCCGATGATGTACTGCGCGCGCGTGCGCATGCCTGTGTCAGCAGCACGACCGCACCGCGCACGCGCGCACGGCACGGCACCTTGACAATGTCAAACTTGAGCGCCTCGAGCTGCGTGCGGAAGTTTGAGATCTCCGAGTCTATCCGGTTGTCGGTCTCCTTGATCTTGGCCTCCTGCACAAGCGCCTCGTCGCGTAGCCGGCCGCGCTCGAGGTTCATGTCCTGGCGCACGCTCGACTGCAGCTTGTTGACCTCCTCGCGCATGAGCGCCTGCACGGTGGTCAGTCGCGCTCGCGACTGACCACCGTACCTTGGCCTTGTCGAGCTCGGCCATCAGCCGCTCGTTCTCGTTCTTGAGCGTGTTGTAGTCGTTGCGCTCCATCGTCTGCAGCTCGTTGCGCAAGTCGGCAAAGTCGGCCTGGTACTTGAACACGTGCTGCGCGGGGATGCTCAGCGAGCGCGCGTGTGCACGCTGCACGCGTCCGCACCCGCTGCTGCTCGGCCTTAGTGACGGTCGTGCGCGAGACGGCGGCGACGCTGGGCGTGCCCGTCGTCAGCCACGCACGCGGATCCCCTTGCGACCGCGCACCTCTCCGTGATGACCTCGCTTAGCACGCCCATCACCGCCTCCGCGCCACGCTCGTCCAGGCCCTGTGTGCGCGTCATCCACCGCGGCCGCGCGGCGCGGCGGCGCACCTGCTCCATCAGCCGCTGCACCACGCGGTGCTTGTCGAACGGGTACCCGGCCACGAGGCTCAGCTGCGCCGGCTCCGGCGGCTGCTGCGACGGCGGCTGCAACGGCAGCTGCAGCTGTGACGGCACCGAGGGCGGGCGCGGCGGCAGTGCGGTGCCGGCCGCCGCGGGCGTCGTCATGGGCCGCAGCCACGGTCGCGCCGGCCCCGTCGCCGCGCGGAGCCACTGCTGCCGCACGCCGTGCCGCAGCAGCCCTGTGACGCACAGTGCGCGCGTGCGCGTGCGTTGGCTCGTGGATCGCGGTCGCGCGCCTGGCTGCGTGCGCACACCAGCCATCATGCCCGCCCTAGGGTGACACAACTTACGCGTCACTCAAGTGCCTGAAGTGTCGTCGTCGTCGGCGTGTCCGCTGCCGCTCGCGCCGGCCGGCATGCTCTGCGCCACGCTGCAGCGAGTCGCACCGTGAGCCGATGCACGCGCGCGAGCCGACGCCCCCCCCCGTGCTTGTTGCGCAGACTGCTTCCGCGCCTGCCCCAAGAACATCGCGCCCGTGTGCGATCGGAAGAGCACACACACACACACACACACACACCGCGGCCCCGACGGCATCAGCGCCTCGGTCGTGCCCCACTTCGGGAAGACACGCTTGTACAGCGGCAGGCACACGAGGTCCTGCCGCGCGCACGCCGCATCAGCCGGCGCAGCGCCTGTGGGGGGTACCGGCAACGCACCTGGCTCTTGAGCGGTGCGTCGAACACGCACTTCATGTACCCGTGCGTTCCGAGCGACTCCTTGATGTGCCCGATGCGCCCGCCCTTCGTGCGGATCTGCAGCGGGCGGCGGCGGTCTCAGGTCGGCGCACTGCACACCGCCCCCGCGCGCGCGCATGTACCTCCACCGGCTTGAACCAGCGCACGTCCTCCGGGTTGAAGAACCTGCGCGTGCCCCACGGCTCATCAGCGCACAAGCCGCCACGGGCCGACCCGGCGGCGTACATGAAGCGCACGGTGGCCGAGCGCCGGTTGATTTTGAACGGCTCGCCCGTGAGCACGATGCGCTTCATGACGACGCGCCGCGGCTGCACCTGCCACGCACACGGTCCCGTCAGGTCGCGCGTGCACCGTGAGCCGGCACGGGCGCACCTCGAGCAGCGAGCCGGTGGCCACGAGCGACGGCACGGTGTCGGCGCCGTTGTCCTTGAACAGCAGGATCGGGCAGGGCGGCAGCGTGATCGGCCCGTACAGCGTCGCCACAGACGCCCGCCCGGGCTGCAGGAAGCGCTCAAACTTGTGCTTGTCGCCCTGGTCGTACTGCGCGGCGCGCCGTCAGCAGTCATGCTCGGCTCACACGCGAGCATGCACACACCTCCGAGTAGATCGGCCTCGTCGTGAATCGCCGGAAGCCCACGTGCGCGATCAGCGCGTCCTTGGACCGCACCGGCGCCGTGTACTCCTGTTTGAAGCCTCGTCAGCGCGTGCCAGCACCGCACACACGCGGTCCGCACGCACCTCGTGCCGCATCACCGTAAAGTGCAGCACGCTCGTCTTGTGCTCGTACTCGAGCAGCCCAAACACGAGCAGCGGCAGCGCCGGGAGCTCGCGCCTGGGAGCAAGCCGATCGTCAGGCGCGCAAGCAGCCCTAGTTGAGCCGCGCACGCACGTCGTCTGCGCCACGCGCTTGCGCCAGACGTCCAGCCGTGCGCGCGGCACGCCGACGAGGTGGAGGCGCACGTACGTGTTGGGCTCGACGCCCTCGGCCGCGGCGTCCTTATGGATGCGGCGGGCCGTGCGCGCAAAGTCCTTGGCGCGAGCGCACGAGCGTGTCTCAGCCACGCCCGTCGTTTCGCACGCGCGGCTCACCTGAAAGTCAAAGATGCGCGCGTACTCGAGCGGCAGGTTTTCGTACGGGTCCCATGGCGACTTGCGGAAGCTGCCGCGGGCCGCTGAGCCGGGCGGAACACGGCGTGCAACACCACGCGCACCTTTTCAGCCCGCGGTACTTGGCGAAGCGCAGGCGTGCGGGCGTGTCGATCGGCGTATCGACCTCGTCGGGGAAGTTGCGGTCCTCCTCTGCGCGTGTCTCTGCGCGGCGCGGTGAGAGGCGACAGCAGTCACGTGCGAGCGCAGGGGCAGCGCACCGCGCTCGCGCAGGTAGTGCTTCAGCTGCTCGGCCGCTTCGTCCTCGTTCAGCTGCGCGTCAAACGCGGCGTTGCGGTCCTCGTCCACGACTGCGAGGCACCCGTCAGCGGCCACACCGCTGGGCTGGTCGCGGCGCACCCTCCTCGAGTTCGTCGCGCACACTGCGGTCGTCGCCGTTGCCCTCACCGTCGCCGTCACCATCGAGCACGTCGGTGCGCGCGGCGGGCGCGTCGCCCTCCATCTGCGGCGCCGCGCGGTGAGCCGACAATGCGTGCGTCGTAAGAACCGATCACACCGCGTCGTCGTCGCTGTCGTCCATCTCGCCGTCTTCGTCGCTGTCGCTCGCGACGATCCACGCAGCCTGGTACGATGACGTGCCCTTCGGCACCAGCTTCGTCCTGCGCCGGCCGCTCTCGGCGGCGAGCTGCGACGCGTCGGCGGCGGGGGCACGACCTGCGCGCGCGCCCGCGCGGCGTTAGGCACACACGCGCCTGCACACAGGGACGCCACCTTTACCACGCGTCTGCGCGAGTCTCTGCTCGGCCTCCATCAGCTGGGGGGGGT
>CALSCO010000697.1:0-16498 GCA_943704415.1 Parvularia atlantis | reverse complement strand
CGCTCGCTCCCCTCGTCCGTTCTGTTGTGCTCTCTCTCTCACTCGTTCGGTGGACCAAGAAGAGCCGAACCAAGATGACACCGGTGCCTCGCAGCGTGTCGCGTGCGCTCGCGCTGATCCTCGTCGCCGTCGTCGTCGCGCTCGTCGCGGCGGCCCCCGCCCCGGCCCGCGCGTCCGGTGCAGCCGCCGGACCCCCGCTTGCGCAGCCGCTGACGGCCGCGCGCAACAGACGTCGACTACCACAGCGGCGGGGGCGGGGGCGGGGCGGACGAGGACGAGTACGTCACGGTCGGCGGCGCGGACCCGTCGGCGCCCGCGGCGGACGAGGCGCCGCCCGCGTTTGTGCCGCCCAAGCCGGCCGGGCGCGTCAAGCAGCCGGCGCGGCCGCTCTGGGACCTCTGTGCGGCGAACCGCCCGCCACTTGTCGTGCTCTGACCGCCGGCCGGCCGCAGTCACGTCGGCGCCCGACCTCGACGTGCGCACGCTCTGGCCCGAGGCGCTGCTGCTGGTGCTGCTGGCCGCGTACGGCGTCAACTACTACCTGGGCGTGCAGCGCAACGCCGACCTCGCGAGGCGCTGGTGCGGCGCGCGGCCGATACGGCGGCCGCGCGGCTCACGTCCCGCTCGCGCACGCCGCAGGGCCGATGCGCAGGCCGAACTGTTCGAGCGCAACTTCGCCTACCTGGGCGACGGCAAGGGCCACTTGCTGATCAAGGACGGCCCCTGCGACTTCATCTTCTACGCGTCCGGTCGCAAGCACTGCAAGTACCTCCGTGCCAAGCTCACTGTGCGCCGCACGCACCGCTCCGTGCCCGCCGCCGCTCACACGCCATCGCGTGCGCACAGCTGCGCAAGCGCCAGGACCTCGTCGGGCTGTTGCTCGAGCTGGTCACGCCCGCCGACGACCTGATCGTGCGTGGGCCTGACGCCGGTGCCGCGCGCTGACCCGCGCGCCTCGCAGACGGTCGACATCGCGCTCAACGACAAAGCCGTTGACCCGACCGTCTTCGCGCTGCTGCCCAAGAGCAAGGCGGTGCAGGCGCGCAAGGACGTGTACGACCTGGTAAAGCGTGCGCGAACACGTTCGAGGATCTGTCTGGCTCACGTCGCGGCCGCACCAGATGTTCTTCACCAAGGCCACCACCGTCGACGGCGTGCCACCCGCGCTCACGGTACTGGCCGAGTCGCACGAGGTGGCGACGAGCCTGCTGGTGCCGGCCGTGCTGCGGCGCGTGAACGAGCTCGTGGCGACCGGTGTCCTCCAGCGCGTGCACCTGACGGACCAGTACGCGGTCAAGCCGACCACGTGCGCCGCGCGCGGCCGGCTTGCTGGCGCCACACTCACGGCGGCACACCGCACGGACAGCCTCAAGGACCTCAAGGAGCCCCCGCAGCCGCTGCTGTCGTTCGTGTTCCGACTCAAGGGCGGCGAGACCGACTCGGCGGCGATGGAGTTTGTGCTGCAACTGCTCGACCACACGGCCGAGACGTTCGGCCTCACGCGTGATGTGCGTGCGGGTCGCATGCACACCCGGTCGCGTCTTTGCTGAAGACGCAGCCATAAAAAATAGAGCGTCGCGCGCGCCGAGAAGCTGCGCACCAACGCGGCCGCAGAGCTGACCAAGTCGATGCAGAAGGAGATTGAGGAGGTGCGGGTGCGACGGCCCGTGGGCGCCGCGCGTGCTCAGTCGGCCCGCGGCGCAGGTGGCGCAGGAGCGCAAGGCGGAGAAGGCGCGGCAAGAGAAGGAAAAGTACAACAAGATGTCGCCTGAGGAGCAGGCCAAGTACGACGAGCAGCAGCACAAGCGCGACATCAAGAAGCGCGGCGGGGCGTTTGGACGCGTCAAGGTCATGCGTGCGTGAATGTGTGCAACCTGACAGGGCCATAGACGACGCATACCACGCGCCTTTTTTTAGTGCGTAGCCGGCCATGTACAAGCTCACTCGTCGTCCATGTCGCCCCCGTCGCCCTCGTCCTCGTCCTCGCCCTCGCCCTCGTCCTCGTCCGCTGCCGCCGCGCCGTCGGCCTGCGGTGCCACGAGCTCGGTGTAGCGGTTCTTGTGCCACATGCACAGGAACGTGACCTTAAAGTTGGCCAGCTTGTACTGCAGCAGCTTCTGGCAAGCCGCACCACGGCGTCAGCGCAGGCGCCACCACCACCCCCGCGCCAGGCGCACGCACGAGGATATGCGCACGTTCGGGCGTGAGCACCTCGCTCTCGGTGCACACCGTGAAGGTGCCGACGAGCGTGACGACGCCTGCGCGATCGGCATCATGGGGCGGCAAGTCGGCCGACGTGGCGCGCGGCGCGTACCGTTCTTGAGCTGCGTGGGCATGCCGAGCTTGCGCAGCAGCTCCTCGAGCGAGTGCGGCACGAGCTTCTCGCCGTCGGCCATCTTGACGGGGCCTATGCGGCGCGCTTCGTCAGCCATGCTACGTGCGCCAGCGCGAGCGCACCCTCTGCCAGGGCGACTGTCTGCTGCACGACGTTGCCTGAGCGCGCAAAGTCGACCGGGCTGAATGCGTCGAAGAACTCGCTCACGGCGCTCGGCGCCCTGTTGGTGAAGAACAGGCCAACGCTGCCCGAGAGGCGCTGGTTGTGGCGGTCGGGGTGAGTGTGGCACACGCACGGGCCAGCGGAGCGGCGTGCCTCGGCGACGCGGTGCAGGTTCTTGCGGTGCTCAGCCTCGGGCGTGGTGCCGAGCGCGACGGCCATGACGCGGTTGCTGCCCATGAAGAAGCTGCGGCGCGGCACGTGCGCTGAGCGTGCGACCGGGCAACCGCGGCCGGCACGCACCGGCTGTCGGCCCACTCGTGCCGGACCTCCTTCAGATACGCGTTGCGCATGTTGTCGACCGAGAAGACGTACAAGTACGCGTACGCGTCCACGCACTCGCGGATCTGCGCGCAGCGTCTGAGCGCCCCGGCCGCGGTGGTGCGGCGCCGCACACACGTCTTCGATCAGCCGCTCCTTGTGCCCGCGCGTCTTGCGCTCGGCCTTCGTAAGCGACACTGCCGCCGGCGCGCGAGTCAGGGCGAGAACGAGCGCGCTGTGCGGGCCGCTCGGCGCACCGATACGCTCCCGCTTGCTCTTGGGCATGTCTCTGGCGGGGCTGGCGCGCACGGGCGCCGGGTCAGCGGCCGGGCGGCGCGCAGCAGGCGCAGCAGGCAGTGAACGCGAGCACAGCCACGTGGCGCAGTCCGAGTGTCACTCTCCACGTGACACAACCGCTAGCGTGATGTACCGGTGACACGCATGTCGAAGCGCAGCGACGCGTCCGCGTCCTCGCGCTCGAACGGGTACCACATCGGGTCTGCGGGCGCGGCGGCGCGGCGGGGTGAGCGGTGCGAGCGCGGGGCGTGCGGTCCGCCGCGACACACAGTTGGTGCCCCAGATATTGCCGCAGAGCGGGAAGGCCACGCCGCGCGACCAGTCGGGCTCGCGCAGCGGCGTCGGGAAGGGCGTGAGGTCGCCAAACGAGGCCAGGAGCGAGTCAACCGGCACAAAGTCGAGCGGCACGCCGGCAGGGGCGCGCACGCCGCCCTCGTCGACAGCGTGCAGGTGCCAGCTGCCGTTGGTGCGTACGCTCGCGAGGTCGATCCACTGCTCGCAGCACCATGCCGTCAGCGCGGCACGGCTGCACGTTCGCGCGCGCGCACGCACCTCGCCCAGCTTGCTCACACGCCACGGCGCGCGCTCGGACCCGACCGGCTGGAACGCGAGCCACAGCGTCTCGGGGATGCGCGTGGGCGTCTTGTCAAGCCAGGTGAGCGTCCACCGCCATGTCGCGCCCGTACTGGCCGACTGCGGCACGGCGATCTGCAGTAGTGCGCTCGCGGGCGCGCCGTAGCCTGTGTGCAGCTCCGCGGCGAAGACCAGCTCCACGGCGATCTGCAGCGTGCTCGCGTTTTCCAGCCGCCGCACGCGCTGCACCTGCGGCTGCCACGTCGCCCGCTGCGGCGACGCCGTCGACAGATTGAGCTTGCCGTAGTCGAACAGGGCCCACTCGGGGATGGGGAAGGTGTAGAAGTACTCGGCCATGAAGTCGTTGAACGCGGCCTCATCAAACGTCTGGTAGGAGACGCTCCCGAGCGGGTGGGTCACGTCCGCGAGCTGTGCGCCCGTGCGCTCGTTCACGAGGTAGTTGACTGCGCCCGTCCGGTCGTCCACCGCCAGCGCCCACTCGCCGAAGCGCAGCACCTCGCCCGGCTGCACCGCGACGTAGTCGGACAGATCGGGCACCTTGGCGCGGCCGACCTGCGCGTGCGCACGCAGACACACGTCACGGGGGATGAGCACGGCGGTGCTACGCGCGCACCGTCGACAGCACGTCCTGTAGCGTCGCCGCGAGCGGGTGGTCCTCCAGCGCGTCGAGGGGAAAGCGGATGCTCCAGTCGCGCTGCTCGCGCCACGAGTCCTCTAGCTGCACAAACAGCGGGTCGTCGCGGTTGCGCGAGAACTCTGCCGCAACGCGCGGTCAGAGACACACGCGCGCTATGCAGTGAGCGCGCGCCGCACCCTCATTGGACCAGTAAAAGTACTGCGGTTCCGGGTCGCCGCCCTCGGCCTCGAGGAAGCGCTTGACGTCGCCGCCGTGCGTGTGCTCGGCTGCACCGACCGACCCGTCCGCCGTGAGCGGCCTGCGCGCGCTTGCAGGGCCGCGCGCGCGCACCGGCCTTGAGCAGCAGCCGGCTGAAGTTGTAGAAGCGCTGGTCGCTCAGCAGGCACGCGCCATCGTCGATGCAGCGCGTGCGCTCGCGCATGATCGCGCGGAACTGGGCTGTCTGGAGCGGGTCGGCGGCCATGCCGTGCAGCCTGGGCGCGGCGCCAGGTGAGCAGCGGCGCCGGGTGCGCGCGCGAGACCCCTGGTGGACGCACCACGTGTCGCCGATCTCCTCCGTGTACACGGGCACGAGCGTCTGCGCGCCGGCGGCGTAGACCGCGTCGACAAAGGCCTCGAACGACGAGGCGACGATGTCCGCGGCCTCGGGAAACTGCTGCTGCAGCGTCACGTACACGCTCTGCACCTCGGCGGCGCTGGGCGGGCCGTCGTTGTCGTTCTTGAAGTAGAGGCACAGGGCCTCGTCGAAGCCGTCGATGATGTGGCAGTCGTTGCGCAGAATGCCGCCGTAGCCGCCCGGGTGCACCTGTGCCGTGTCTGAGCGCCACGCTGCACGTGCGCGCGTGACGGCGCACGAGCAGGAGCATGTCGGTCGGGGCGCCCGTGGCAGCGTCGGTGTGGCGCCAAACGCCGACCGAGGCGACGTCGGGCGGGGCGCTCGCGCCGTTGACGCCGAACGACATGGCGCGCACGCCGCGCCTGGCGAGCAGCGGGACGGCGGCGCGGGTGGTGCCGGGCACGTCGCGCTGCGAGAAGACCTGCGCCGCGGACGAGTGAGGCGTGAGCCGCGCGAGGGGCACGCGATCGGCGCGGCGCGCACGGTCTTGCGCGGGAGGCCGAAGCGGTCGTCGAGGTCGTGGGTGAGCCGCACGGCAAAGTCAGCGAGGGCGGCGTCCATCGTCTCAGGCTCTGTGTTGAAGGGGTAGGCGTGCCAGCGCACGTCGCCGCGGGCCACGGCGGCCTCGAAGCGCTGGCGGGCGGCCGCGTCGGGGCAGCGCACGCCCAAGCCGGGCGGGCAGTCGAGGTATAGCGCGACGAGCCAGGCCTTGGTGGTGTAGACGAAGCGCTGGCCGCGGGGCGCGTCGCGCAGGGCGTCGGCGACGTCGAGCGCGGCAGGGAAGTACGTGTTGAAGTAGAGATCGACCACCTCCGCCGCGAACCCGACCAGCTCGGGGTGGTTGCTCCCGCCGGAGAAGCCCACGTCGAGGTGGTTCATGAAGAGCGCGTGGACTTTGCGCACGTCCTGCTGCTGCCGGCGTGCGGCTGCCGGGGCCGATGCGGCGAGGGCATGGAAGGCGAGAACGATGAGGAAGGCGGCGATGAGGTGCCGCATATCGCGTCTCGCCTGTCACAATTCGCGGGCATGCTGCTTCGCGCCGCACCGGCCGTGCTCGCGGCCACGTGCGCGGTCGCGCTCGGCACGGTCGCCTGGGTGCACTGGGCGCAGCGGCAGGACCACCGGGTGCGCAGGGCGTCGCGTGCATCGCCGCGCCGGCGCGCAGCACGCTCATGCCACACACGCACGCCACATACGCACACCACGCGCGATGGCGGCGCCAGAACATGCTCAGCGGCGTCGAGCGTGACCTGCTGCGCCAGCAGCTCAAGCAGCAACAGCGGCAGCAGCAGCAGGTGACACTAGCAGCGCCAGCAACAGCGTCAGGAGAGGCGCCGGGGCGAGGGCGGTAGCGATGGCGCGCACGGCTGTATGTTTCCTCACAGGTGCACAGAAGCAGCCGCACCGACAGACGCACGCCGCGCGCCAGGCCACGCTGCGCCAGGCCACGCCTCACAGCTCGTCGTGCAGGCACTGGCACGACTCGGCCTGCAGCTTCAGGAAGTGCTCGCACGTGAAGTAGCCCTCGTGCATCGCCGCGAGCAGCGAGAACACACTGTCGTGCAGGTGCAGCTCGTCCACGTCCTCGCCGAGGCCGTCGCCCCCCTCGCGCGCGCACCTCGCGAACGCGGCCTCGCACGCGCGCTTGTCGGCGCCGCATTGGTGGTAACACCGCGCCGCCGCCGCGCAACATCCCGCAAAGTGCGCGTAAGTGTCCGGCCCGCACTCGCTCGGCAGCCCGTGGCCCAGCGCCGCCGCCTCGTCCGCGCCCGCCCCGGCCGCCGGCCGCCCCGTGTGCACGTCCTCGTGCGCGTACACTGGCCGCGGGATCGCGCTTGTGCTGCACGCGCGCGCGCGTCGCAGTCAGGCGCTTGCTGCCGCTGATGAGCTGGCGCAGGCCGCGCGCACCCATCGGGGCAGGCGAAGGCGCAGTCCGGGCCGCGGTACACGGCCTCGACCTCCTCGGGCGTGAGCATGCGCGCGAGCTCCGGGCGGACCGGCAGCGCGGCCGCCAGCAGCAGCGGCAGCAGCAGCGATCGCATCTCCACGCGCGCACAAAAAATGATCACAGCAGGCTCACTTCCGCCGCGCCCGAGCCCTGTGCCGTCACTGTCTTGGCCAGCTTGGCAAACTGCGCGGCGTGCGCTCGTCACCTCGCCGTGCCGCTGCCGCCCGGGCGGGGCGCGGCGCACCTCGTTGTCGAGGAAGGTGAACTGGCCGCGCTTGAGCACCGCCGCGACGGCCTCCTCCTCGCCGCTCTCGCACGCATCGAGCAGGTCCTGCGCGGCCTTGGCCTCGTCTGATGCAGCAAAGCCCTCGTCGCTGGGCCGCACAGCGTCAGCCACGCCCGGCGCGCTGGCCTCGGCGCCCACGCACTCGAAAGCGCGCAGCAGCGTGCTCTTGGCGCCGGTCATGTCGCCCATGCACAGCTGCACGACGATCTTGCTCAGATGCAGCTTGCCGATCGATGCCTTGCGGCCGATCTTGCGGTACACGGCCGTCTGCCGGTCGAGCAGCTCGGCCACCTGCTGCAGCCTACAACGCGGGCGGGTCAGGAGCGCTGCGCAGCGCGCGTGACGCACTTGCGATTCTTGATCATCAGGCTCGCCGCGGCCGCAAAGGCGTCGTGCGAGTACTGCTCCGCGTCCTCCGCCTCGTACACGTCGATCGCCTGCAGGTACAGCTCGATCGCCCGGTCGACGTTGACGGCGGCGATGGCCCTGGCAGGGCGCGGTGACGTGTCACGGTCGCGTCAACTTCCCCTAGGGCGCCCCGCCCAGCCGGACGCACTTGGCGCCGTTCGTGAGCGCAGTGGCCCCGCGCGTGCTGCTCCCGTTGCTGACGTGGGTGCTGGACGCGCTGCCATACAGGTCCGCGGCCTCCTCGTAGCGCTTCATCTCGAGCGCCATCTGCGCCGCGCTCTCGTACGCGGTCGCGGCGAGGGCGAGGCTGTGGCGGCACGTCAGCGGTGACGCGCGCACCGCCACGCCACGCCACGCACGAGCGGGTCTGCGTCTGGCACTCGGCCGTGCGCACGAACGCCTCCTTGGCTTGCTCGTGCGCCTTGGCAGCCTTGAAGCACGCAGCGGCCTGGCCGAACTCGACGGCGGCGAGCTCCCAGTCGGGCGCCCACTTAAAGAGCGACTTGGCCATGCTTTTTTGCGCGGCGGCGCGTCAGTGCGCGTCAGCACCGGGTGCACGGTGGTGGCGTACGCCTTCTCGGCCGCGGCGTGGTGGCGCAGCCCGTCCTTGAACTTGGTTTCTGCCTGGCTCATCTCGGGCTGGTGTGTGCTGTGTGCGCGAGGGAAGTGCGGGAGGTGAGAACAAGCGCGAGTGAGGGCAGAGTGAGGACAACAAGCGCGAGAGAGCTGAGTGAGGACAACAAGCGCGAGTGAGGGGCAGAGTGAGAGGACGACAAAGTGAGCAGTGCACAGCGACGCCGCGTGTCACGTTTCGCCGCCACACTGGGACCGCGATGTCTGCCTTGCGACGCGGCGCGCGCCACCTCGACGGCGACGGCGGCGACGGCAGCAGCAGCAGCGGCAGCGGCACACCGGCCGCGCCGGCCGCGCCGTCCGCACCTTCCGCGTCCCCTGCCGCCGCGGCGCCGCTGGGCCTGACGGGCGACGAGATCGACCTCGGCGGTGCGGCATCCCGCTTCCGCTTGGCCCCCCCCCGCCCCGTCGTGCGCGCCGCGCGGCTGATGACGGCGACGCAGCGGCGGTGGCCCGGCTGCGCGGCGCGTGGCAGCTGCCGGGCGTGGTGCAGTTCCTGTTGCTCTTCGGCGAGGCCGTGGGCGTCCCCGACGTCCCCCCGACCGACGTGCGCCGCCCTCCCGCCTGTCTGCCCACCCGCCCGCCCGGCTCACGCGGCGCACACCGCGCGGCGCGGCAGGAGCTCGAGCTGGCACTGGCGCAGCCCATCGACAGCGCGCTGCTCTCGGACCTCTTTGTGCGCCTCCTCACCTTCCTCACCCGCCGCAAAGTCAGGTCCGCCCCCCGCCCTCCGCTGCACACGGCACAGGCGCTCACACATGCGCGCCTGCCCGCCCGCCCGCAGCTACCACGACTGGTTCGCTGTGCTGCGCGCCCAGGCCGAGCGCTTCGACGTTGAGTACCTCGTCCGCCCGCGCGACACACCCTTCCTGCGCCTCGCGCCGCTCACCAAGGTGCGCCCCTCCCGCGTCCACCTCCTCACGACCAATCCGCCGCGCAGCTCACCCTGCTCCACGCCTTGTGCGAGTGGCTCCTAGACGACGTCGACCACTTCCGCGCCAAGGTGCACCTGGCCGAGGGCGAGGACGAGGTCGACTGGGTGCGTGGCCCGCGCCTTCCGTTGCCCTTCCTCACCCGCCGCCGCCTCACGCTCGGCGCAGCGCGTCACGTCGCTCGGCACTGACAACAAGTGGAACACGTACTGGATGTTTGACGGTGCGCGGCGCATGGTCCCCGCGACAGGGCGCAGCGCTCACGATGCGGTTCGCCGCAGACTTCCGCCTGTACCGCGAGACGTGGGTGGCGCAGAACGCGCTCGCGCAGGGCCAGCCCGCGCCTGCACGGAGAGCCTCGGGCAAGAAGAGCGGCACTGGCGCGGCGGCCGACGACAGCACGGGCTGGGAGCTGGTGCGCTGCCCCGTGCGTAGCGACATCGCGTCACGCGGCTGATCCCCTGCCGCTGCAGATGTGCGACACGGCCGAGGAGTGGCGGCGCTTCCCGGAGCGCTTTCGCACGAGCCGCGGCGGACGCGACGCAGCTCTGTTCAAGTACTTCACGGAGGACATCCTGCCCGTGGTCGAGGCCGGCCTAGAGGACCGCATGAAGAGCCGCCGCAAGCGCGAGCGCGAGGGCATGTTGCATATGCCGCGCAAGCGGTCCGTGCGCATCCAGGCCAAAGTGCGCGCCGGCTGCGCTGATGGGCGCACGTTGACCGCGCGTGCAACCGCAGGAGCTGGCGCGGCTCGAGCAGCAACAGGCGAGCTCGGACGGCGAGGTGCGCACGCCCTCGCCCTGCTTGTGGTGGCTGTTGTGACGCTCCTGTGCTCGCAGAGCCCCGGCGGCGACTCGCGCGAGTCGCGCATGCTCGCGCGCCAGAAGCGTCTTGAAGAGATGGTGCGCGCGTGTGGCTACTATCGCGGCGGCGCGGCTCACGTGAGCGCAGGCCGAGAAGCGCCAGATGCAGGAGCTGCAGCGCGAGGAACGGGCCAAAGAGCGCGAGATGCGTCTTATGCAGCGGTCGTTCCGCGACGACGGCGACTGGAGCGGTGCGTGCGACGCGACGAGGTGGCCTCGCGCGGGCGTCTTACGTCGCCACAGACGGCCCAATCGACATGGCTGCGCTGTCGCCTGCGCCGCCCGTGGCCCTGGCATCGCCTTCGCTGCGCACGACGGCGCCGTCGCAGCAGCACCCTCGGCAGACGAGCGGCGCGCGCCAGACGCCCTCGCCGGCGCATCGCGGCAGCAGCCGCACGCCGAGCAGCGGCGGCAGCGGAGCCAACGGCTCACCGGGCACCAACGGCAGCAGCCGCAAGCGCAAGCCGGTGGGGGCAGACGGCACGCCGCAGCGCCGCCGGACGTCGTCGTCGCACGTGCAGCCGTCGCATGCGCTCGCTACCCAGCAGCACCAGCCAATGCTGTTGCTGCCTGCGTCATTGCAGCCGTACCAGCAGGTCGCTGCAGCAGGTGCACGAGCAGGCCGCGAGCGCACGGTGCGGTGCCTGGCTGCCGCGCGCATCCGGCGGCGCTGAGCAGCATGCCAGACCGAGGAGACGTGGGAGTTTGCGTGCGTGTGCGGGCTGCGCGGGACCAACTACGACGACGGGCAGCCGATGATCGCATGCGAGGTGCGCTGCCGCCTGCACGCACAAACTGGCAGCTGACAGCTGCTCGCACAAAGCGCTGCGGCGTGTGGCAGCACATCAAGTGCAACGGCATCCGCCAGAACCAGCTGCAGAACCTCGAGTTTGTGTGCGCGCCGTGCATGGAGAAGGACAGCGAGTGCGTTCACGTGCCAGCGCGCGCGCAATCGCATCGGTCGGACGACTGAGCCCGCGCAGGGCATATATCTTCGCGTGCCGCTGCGGCGTGTACGGCCAAAACATCCGCGACGGGCGCGAGATGATCCAGTGCGAGAGCTGCGACCGCTGGATGCATATCGACTGCCAGCCCGAGCTGGCCGGCGTGGCCAATCTGTCGCAGATTCAGTTCTACTGCGAGGTCTGCGAGCAGGTACGTGCAGACGTGCCTGTTGCGCGCTCGGCCGACGCAGCGGACGCACGCACCAGGCCGTCAAGCCTGAGCAGCCGGCCGGCAGCGCGGGCCTCGACAGCGGCACCGGCGACGGGCCCAACGGCCGCCCGCAGCGCACCCGCAAGCCCGCCCGGCGCTCCATGAGCGACGCGCCCGCACCGCTTGCGTCCGGGCCCGCCGCGTCGCACCCCGCCGCGCCCGCGAATGGCGCCAAGCCGCGCGTGTACATCGCGCCGCCGGCACGCCCGCGTACACGGCCGCCCGTGCCGCATGCGCCCGCGCTGCCGCACGCTGTCAAGCCCGAGTACACGCCGCCGCTGACGGACGTGCCGCTGCCGCTGCCGCTGCCGCCGCCGCTGGCGCACGCGGCCGACAGCAGCTCCAACGTCGACCCAGGCTCGGAGGCGGACAGCGCCGTGAAACAGTTTGAGCGCGCGCGGCTGGCGGCGACGGCCGCGGGTGCAATGCCGTCGGACGGTCCAATGGCTGCAGCGAGCGCCGAGGGCGGGCGCGGGCGACGCACGAGCTACACGGATGAGGACGGGGACGAGGAGGACGACGAGGACGAGGAGGACAACGAGGGCGAGGACGACGACGACGACGACGACGACGACGACGACGACGACGACGACGACGAGGATACACAGGGGTCGTCGTACCGCTTCGCCTGCGTCTGTGGCATCCAGGCCGACAACTACTACGACGGTGCGCCTGCCTTCGTGCCGCGCGTCTGTGGCTCATATGCGCGGGACGCTCGCAGGGTCGCCGCTCGCGCGCTGCACGCGCTGCGGGACATACATGCATTGCGGCTGCATCAGCGTCGTGCCCAACGCGCAGGGCGCGCTGACGTCGGTGGGCTCGTGCCCGTCGTGCGACCCGAACTACGTCGTGGCCATGTCGTCGCAGTAGCCACCGGTTACAGACATTTTCTTGTGTTTCAACAGCGGGGGCAGGTTGACGGTAAAGGTAACAGGAACAGGGTGAGAGGGGGAGGGCAAGGCAGAGGCGTCACGACGACTCGCCGTCCGGGCCGAGCGAGAGCGAGCCGTTCTCGGACGTGGACATGCCGTCGTCCTCGTCCTCGTCGTTCTCGTCGTCCTCGTCCTCGTCCTCGTCCTCGTCCTCGTCCTCTTCGCCCGTGTCGTCAGCGTCCTCGGCCTCCTTCGCGTCGTCGTTCTCGACGCGGCGTCGGCGGCGTGTCTTGGGGCTCTTACCCGCGGCGGCGTCGGCGGCCGAGACGGTGCTGGCGGCGTGGTACAGCAGCGACGCGCCAATCATCTCTGACGGAGCCGAGGCGCGGCGATGGGCCTTGAGGTCGAGCAGGATGGTCTGCTCAACGGGGATGCCCCTACGGTGCGGAGCGGTGCGCGCGCTGAGCGCTGCGAGAGGGCGTTGAGCGCGTGGGAGGCCGTGCCTGCTCTTCTTGATCTCGGCGATCTCGCCGCGCAGCTTGCCGATGTCGTGCGCGAGCGTGCGGCGCCGGTTGGACAGCAGGTCGATGTACTCGACGGCTGCGTGCGGGTGCGCGCGCGGGTGAGCGGCGTGCGCGGACGGCTGAGCGGCCGGTCGGCGCGCGCATCGCACCGCGGCGGAGGATGTCGACCTTGCTGTGACGCTCCCTGCGGCCGCGGCGTGAGTGCCGAGTGCGCGGGCCGGGCGCGGCACGCACTGGCTCAGGTTGGGCACCTTCTCGCGCAGCTCGCCGAAGCCCTCCTTGATGCTGTTGCGTCGGCGCCGCTCCGACACGTTGTGGTGGCGCCGCTTGTCGTCCACGCCGATGCCGCTGTCCACCGCGCCGCCCCCCCGTCAGCCGCGCGCCGCGAGCGCGACGTGAGAGCGAGGCGCACCGGTAGAGCGCGGCGTCGTCTGGCGGCGGCATCGGCGAAGGGCGCGCCGTCAGCACGCGCATCGCATCGCCCCTCGGGCCCCCGCTGACGCACCGGGCAGCGACGCGCGACGCGTCGGGACGGGCGCGGCCAACTGCTGCTGATGGGCAAAGGCAAGGAGCGCCTGTTGCTGCTGCTGCTGGGCGTGCGCCTGCTGCGCGTGCTGCTGGTGGCGCAGCTGATGCGCCTGCGCTTGCGCCTGCGCCTGCGCCTCGACGGCGGCGACGAGCGACAGCTGCTGCAGCGCGTCCATCCGCCGAGTGTGTGCGCGCGTGACCGATGCGCTCAAAGTGACGTCTTTCACGTTCATCGGGCTGGCGGCCATCCGCCCCGTGCCGCGTTGCAAGCGGCAAACAGTCCACAGAGACACCGACGGCGTGTCATAGCCCCCGCGCCGCCAGGAACTGCGCCGGCGTCAGCGCCGCACCCTTGCCCTTGCCCTTGCCCTTGCCCTTGGTCCCGGCCGGCGCCCGGACGCCGCTGCTGCTGTTGCTGCTCCCGCCAAGGTCCAGCGTGTCGCGCGTGAGCCCTGTGCGCGCGTGAGCCGCCCTGCCCCGCGCGTGCCGCACGTGTGCGCCGCACCAGCCGCGCGCTCGGCCTCCTCAATCGTGTACGGCTCGTCGCGCAGCTGCCGCCGCCTGGCAAAGCACCCAGCGCACGACTCCATCAGCCGCCCGCCACGAGACGCGCACACGGCCGCGCACCGCGTCTTGTGCTGCTTGCTCAGCGTGTGCTTGTCCAGCGCGTCCTGGCTCACAAAGTACCGGCTGCGGCCGCGGGCGTGAGCAGCGCCGGTCGCCCCGCCCGCATCGCCGCGCACGCGCCTGCACTCGATGCAGTAGTGCTGCCCCAGCCCGGGCAGGTCCGCGTCCTCCGGCTGCTGCTCGAGCCGCGCCGCGTTGTCGGGCGCGAGGTCGTCGTGGATTTGGTCGAGGTGTGCAGCGCGGGCGCGCCCCTGTCAGCCGCGCCCGCCCTGCGCCCGCGCACCGGACGCATCCTTCACGCGGTGGCGCGTCCGATGCTGCCGCGCGATGTGCCGCGTGCCGCCGTGCGTGCGGCTGCGGCGCTGCTTGCCCGTGCCCATCCCAGCGATCGCCACGTGGCCTCAATTTCGCGCTCCCAGTCAGACTGTGGGTGTGGCGGCTGCTTGTCACGGTCCGTCACGCTCTCCGAGTTGTCTGTATCAATGCAGCTCAACGTGCGGCCAGCGGCGGCGCTGTTCGCGCTGCTGGTACTGCTGCTGGTGCTGGTGCTGGTGCTGCTCGGCCTGGCGCGTACAAGTGGGCGTGGAATCGTCGCAACGCGTAGCGCGGTGGGCGCGCCGGCCCTGCAGCGCTGGGACGTCGCGTGCAATGCGGACGGCGGATGCGCGTGGCGCGTGCTGCAGGAGCTGCAGGCGTGGCCGCCCGCCGTGCTCTGCGTTGAGCGTGGTGAGCAGTGGCAGACGCATCATTGGCGGCAGCCCACGCTGACGAGCGAGAGCGTCGTGCGGGCGTACCTGGCCGGGCCGGACGTGTTTGCGGCAATGCCGGTCTGGTGGGACGCGGCGCAGGGGCGGCCGTGCGTGCTCGGCGTGCGGCGGGCGCCTCAAGCTGCTGCGACGAGCACTCGCAGTGGTGGCCCTGGCGACACGGCAGCAGCGGACGCGGCGCATCACATGATCTTTGTGCTCGAGTACGACAACGCGACGGTCTCGCTCCAGCCCGGCCCAAACCAGCCCACGCTCCGCGACGAGATTGCGCACGGGCGTGACAATCCCGTGCTTCTGGTCCTGCCAGCGGTCGCGCCGCCGTCGCCCGCGGCAGACCTGGAGCTGCCGTGGGGCTGGTGGCACCCAGGGCCGCGATGGCCGGCGCCAACGTGCGTCACGCTTGCCAGCGAGCGGTTCGTGAACTGCAAGAACAAGCGCTTTGGCGTGCTCAGAGAGATGCCTCTGCGTGAGGTGCGTCTGCCGGACGAGTCGTGGGTGTGGGCCGAGCCAACCGGCGCGAAGCTGCTGGGCCCCGTGGATCGCCCGTGGCCCCCGTGTCGCGAGCGCCTCGAGATCTTCTTTGTGGGCGACTCGCTGATGATCCAGCTCATGCAGCTGACGAACTTTACACGCGCGCAAGGGAACGACTCGTGCTCGTCGCGCCCGCTGCCGGAGCAAGTGCCGCCGATACATTTCCGTCGCGTGTTTCAACTACAGACCGAAAGCAACCTGCAGTCTTACCTGGACGTCACTTTGCAGCCCTGGGAAAGCCTGATTGATCTGCACGCGACGCCCGTGCTCGTGCTCTCGTCGGGGCTGTGGAACCTGAAGGACCAGTCGACGCTGCCGCGCTTCCGGGTGCAGGTGGGCCTGGCTGTGCTCGTGTCCACCGTGCGCTGACGCGGCGCGTGCGCGCGCAACGCAGCTGCAGTCGTTGCTGGACCAGATCGAGGCCCGCTCGACATTCTCGCGTGTGGTGTTCATGACGACAACGGCCGTGCACGCCATCCACAAGCCCAGCACGCCGGACAAGGTCCGGCTCACGTCTACGCGCGCTGCGGCGGTCAACGTCATGGTGCGAGGTCTCTTCGCCTCGCGCAAGTACAAGCGCATCGCGCTGCTCGATGTGTCGGCGCCTTCGGCCGGCGCGCCGTGGGGCGTGATCCCGATGGACCCCGTGCACTACTGCGGGGCGGTGATCTTCACGCATGTAGCGCTGCTGCTGCGCTTTCTGTGTGAGGCGTGAGACATGTACATGTGTAGGCCCATGATGCATGCAAGCCAATGAGACACTCGACCGCCAACAGCTCAACGACGATTGGTTGTGACGTCGACATCGCGCGCGCCCAATGGATGACCTTGTCGCCGCTGTGCGCGAGATCGCGGCCGAGCTGGACGCGCCCGACGCCGCCGCGCCGGTCCCCGCGCCTGCGTCCGCTGTCGACGACGTGCCCGTGCCTGTTCCCGCGCTCGCGACCGCGACGGAGCCCGTGACCGTGGCCGTGACGGCGGACGCCGACGGCGCCAACCCGTTCACCGCTGGCGCCACAGCGCGCGCCGACGCGCCGGCCGCCAGCGCCACGAGCGCCGCGGGCGCCTCAGGCACGACGATGGGCGAGGTGGCACCCGCCAAGCGCGAGGCCAAGCCGCTGCTGACCGAGGACATGGTCGTGCGCTTCCTCGAGTCGATCGTGCGGCTCGACCCGAAGAACCGGCCGTACACGTCGTACGTGATCGCGGTGCAGTCGCGCGACGACGGCGAGGAGCATCTCCGCATCGAGAAGCGCTACTCGGCCTTTGTGCAGCTGGACGAGAAGGTGCGCCGGGGTTGCGGGCGGGCTGCGCGGCTGGCGCTCTTTGTTGCGTGTGGTGCCTGCTTGTTTACTGTCTCTCTCTCTCTCTCTCTCTCTCTCTCTCTCTCTCTCTCTCTCTCTCT